>JAKOGI010000563.1:397500-519221 GCA_029747015.1 Carnegiea gigantea | reverse complement strand
TGAAGTTTTTAGCAAATTCATCATTTAGACTCATATAATATCCAAGTCGACAATTGAATCCTACTGACTCATTACATAAATTGATTTTTATTCTTGTGATAATTTGATTATTAAATTTGGTATGCCTAATATCAGAGAGTAAAGCGTAAAGATCAATATCTTTTCCATAATATTGTAATGTAGTGATTTGAACTTGGACACTTCTGACATGAATATACCTATACTTTCTATTCTTGTTATGCTTAAGGATATTCTCTCAATTAATGAGATTAACTTCCCCAATGTCATGCTCACAATTCTTTATCTCAAGATCTCCTTCCATTATTTCACATACGTATTTACTTTTTAATTGAAATATGAATTTTTTATAGATCATGTCTTTTTGAATTATGGGAAGAACCCAATCTCCATTGACTTCTTCATGATCATTGTCTATAACAAACTCTTCTCCTTAAAGATCACCAAGGATAACTGAACTACTTTTCATCTTATGACTTGTTTCTTCATAATCACTTTTTTTATATTCATTGTCCATTATAATTTCAACAATTCCATTGTTGTTATTTACGGTTAGGTCTAATATCTCATCTTCACTAAGTTCAACATAATCTAGGCTCCCTAAGGTTTCAATCAGTTTATTATTCTTCCTATTTTTACATTTATTAGCATAATGCCTTACTTTTCAGCATGCCTAGCATTTGCAGTTATTTTTCCCTGTGGGACAGTGAGCAGCTTTCCAAAAAAGTCTATGTTTTTTAGGACTTGATTTGCTATAATACTTTCTTCTATATTTCGCACCTCTTTGCTTATTAAAGCTCTTTTTTTTAATAAAATTTTCTTTTTCTTCTCTTCTCAAGTTCCTTTCTCCATTGGTGAGGTGAATCCCAACAAGTTAAGAATTGCTTCTTAGTCTTCTTTTGCCTTTGAAGATCAAGACATTGTTCATTGACCCATTTTCGTGAATAGAAAATTCTTCAACCAAGGGTATTAACAACATCTGTTCGTTCAAGTCATGCCATGTATTTTTCATTAATTGTGGAATTTATAGGATATGATAATTTGTCATTAAACATCCCAATGTTGGTTTCATTATCCCGATTTTGTAATAATATTGACTAAATTCAGCAATATAATTTTTCAAATATCTCATATCGTATAATTCTATATTATTAATCTTTCTTTGCCATTCTCTTGCTTTTTCTTTAGAATCAAGTTTTGTTCCTATGAATTCAGTTTCAATTTCTTTGCACAAACTTTTGAACATAGCAGCTGGTGGTTTCATCACTCTTAATGTATTTTTACCATCTTCACTTGATGAATCATACCAGTCAGCTTCAGTGTCAGAGAAACTATGCTCGATATATTCAGGAAGTTTGTCGCAGTCCATATAGTATTTAGGTTTAAGACACTATTCATTCCTCTTTTCCAGTGTTCAAATATTTCTTCTCTATTACGGGCTCCATCAATTTTTAAGATATATCCAGTTTGGCTAATTGGGGTAAAGTCAATCTCTTCATAGGTCGTGGCTTTTCTTGGGATAAACTCGAAGGAAAAATTGCTTGTATGTCCTGCTGGAACGTACGTAGGTCTTAGGAAATGAGTATTTCTTCTAAATGGTTCACCAAATTCTTTAGGTTTATGGACGACATTCTTAACTAAGTTTGTCTCTGATTCATATAAGTTGATTTCTTCTCCAATCTCATTGATTTCGTTTTCAGTAGTCAATTTACCATATTTGTTATCAAGTTTTCTTCTAATTTCTTCTAATGGTAACACATTTAGATCTTCTAAACTAATCAGATTCATCTGCTGATACATTTCTTCTTCTAATTAGACATTATTGGTTTCTTCATTATCATCAGACAAAACATCATAGTTATCACCAATTGCGCCCATGATTTTGTTTAATTCTTCCGGATTTTGTTCTTTTTCAAACATTTTTTGTAGCTCTTCAAGAGTATATTGTTCATACTCCATCTTCTTTTTCTTTCTTTTCAGTCGATTTTTCATCAGATTTTTCTCCTACTTTTTTTTGGATTTTTATCTCTTGCAACAGAAATGAAATTTTATTTTGGGGGTTTTGAAAAGGATATTTATGCTGAAAGGGATGACTAATACTAGGAGTAACTTTTTCGCTATATCTAATTTCGTTAATAAGAGAAAGATGAACAACAGTTAACTAATTCTTAAACTCCTTCAGTTCAATCTTAATTTTAGCTACTTCTACTTTTAATTCTAAAATTATATCAGTGATATAGTTTAATTGAGGTGCTAATAAGGTATTACCTTCAAGTGAATGAACGATATATGAATAATTAGGACCAGGGCAAGCAGGTGATGATTCAAGCATTAATCACAGTTAAACACATTTAATTAGCTTAATTAGTTATTAATTAGCTTAATTATCTTAATTATTTTTGTGCACATGACTCTGATACCATTTGAAAGAGGACGTCAAGATCTATTAGTGAGCAAAAAACCACATATACAATTTAAAATTTTTCAAAAGTAAGTTTTTAAGGATTGAGAGTAGATTTGTAAATATAAAAAGTTTTGGGCGTTCATGCAAATAAGGTAAACAGTGAATATGATCCTTTCAGTTGGTTTTTTCAAAAGTCAAGGTACCCTATAGTTATTTTTAAAAAGTGAGGGGCCTTTTTGTTGTTTATACAAAACTTAAAGTACCTTTGTGTCTTTTTTCCGCAAAAGAAAGAAATGAAAGAAACTCTTAACGAGACTATCACAAAAACTTAGAACCTGCATTGCTTTTGAAGGGATTGGTAGATTAAGTATTGCGAAGTGTAACACCCCTCTACTCCTGAGAGATGTCACACCGCCAGGATTCCCTCCCCAAGGGGACCCCTAAGGCTGTCGTAACTAAAGAGTTTCTTAAAGAATCAACCTAACTCTAGGTTAGCTAGGGAATTTGTAGAACGAAACTGCAAGAGTTCCGCCTAGAATTGCAACGTTTGCAAAATTCGCGTTGCGAATTTAAGGGGTATCTATGACTTTACAACAATATTCAAAATAAACTAGAAGTTCCCCACGAATCACACACTCGGGGTTGAGGCTTATGCCTTTACAAATACTTGTTCAAATAATTTACATAGGTTTACATACCGCCAGAGCCACTACATGCTTGTTTCATACACTTCCTTAGCCAAAATAATAAATCAGGCAGCTTCATAAACACTGCTTCACAGGAACACTTGCAAAACGACCGGTAGTCCTAGAAAGTAGACATGGCCTTTCATTCATCACCTGGGGAAAAAGGGAAAGGAAATGGAGTGAGCCATCACATGCTCAGTGAGTGTTCCTCCACTCCTTAAAACAAAACTATTTACAAGCAATACTACTCATACTAACCACGTATCAAGCATTTATGTATTACCAATCATCATATTAAGCTATGTGACACACTCGTAGGCCATTCACATGTCAAACGTTCATTCATTCAGGAGAAATGCCTTCATTCATAGAACTTTTAACATGCTAGAAGCTTTCTTACTCAATTCATGCATTTTTAATCAGACAGGTTTAATATAGTAAAAGGATGCGGCTACATGTTATTAGAATCCACACTAAACTATGCTTGGGAATCATTTCATCAAGCATTCATAGAAAACTTTCTTTCTTTCCTTAAAAATATTCTTCTTAACCTCTTGAGGTTCTTGTTCTTTTAAAAGAGATTTCATTTCGTATTGGTCATACAATAACCCTTATAAGCTTTTCATATTTCATTCCATATGGCCTCTTAGGGCCCGTGAAAACTTTCTTTCCTTTCGAAACACTTAAAATGGCAAAAGCCAACTACTTTTCTTAACTTAGTAGGAAAATACTTCTGGCATAAGATCATTACAGGATGCTGATTGAGTGAGATCTATTCTCAACCCCATAGTGAGACCTAATGCTCACACTAAGCTCTTACTCCTGGGACGGCTATATATAACATATCGGACCATTACCCTTGTCAGGGTCTATTAGAGTTTCCTAGTACCAGAACTTATCCCCTAGGCTAACATCATTTATAACATATTATCCGAAACACATTATCTTAGCCAATTGAAAGCGTATTGGCCATAACGGCTAATAATTCTGCTGCTTCTCACAGCGAAATCATTTTTCATACATCGCACTTTCTTTTTAATCAAATTCTTTAAGGATTCCTCCGTCCAAGCGAGTTCACTCCCAAAACAAAGTTTGTGTAGCTACAACAGGCCATGGATTGCTAATAGTCATGGGTACTATTGTTTTGAAACACGAGAAACATCCTTTTTCAAAACAAAACCTTCACACGCATAAAGCATCTTAATATAATGAAAGGGGAGGGATTTATATATAACACATTCAAGCACTTCATAATCATTTCAACACAATGAGCCACACACAGTCTCGCAATCCACACGATTATGGTAATCACAACCTAGACTCCCTCCTCACATAGCAACCAACCATAGGACTTCGAACCACTCATAGTTCTACCTCAAATCGTCCAATTACCATTTCGGTTTCAATTTCACAATTTAGTATTCTAATCATCATGATATACTGAAAAGCGATATGTAGATTTACATAACTTGCCAATGCTTAACTTACCGAACAAACAAATAACTATTAGCAGTGCGCTGCAACCAACGGTTATAACCATGCATACATACATATATATATATATATATATATATATAGAGGGGGAGAGAGAGAGAGAGAGAGAGAGAGAGAGAGAGAGAGAGAGAGAGAGATTCATACGACCTTAACTTGAAACGAACGCTTAGTAAGCTGAGTTAAACTAACTGAGTATGAAACACGATTACATTCATGTATCGCAGCTAAGGGGTAAACATGCTCATTTCGTCATTCGAATGTTGTTTCCAAAGCTATTTCACAAGCATAATTCAACTAAATAGACAAGTATCTATTCGAGGCGTTCATTCATTGTTTCGAAGTTACATTTCAAGCCTAATTAAGCCATTAAGTATAATACGATTCTAGACATTCGTTTATTACATCGAAGTCATTATTCGAATCTAAATAAGCCACTTAAACATAATATGATTCAAGGCATTCGTTTATTACATCGAAGTTACTATTCGAACCTAATTGAGCCATTTAACCATAATACGATTCAGGGCATTCGTTTATTATATCGAAGTTACTATTCGAAGTCAAATTTTTAGGCATGTATTAACTGCTTGAATCGATTCTAAACATGCATAACTCACTTCGAAGTTAATTTTCAGGCATGTATTAACTGAATACACTTGAATCGATTCTAAACATGCATAACTCATTTCGAACTAAGTTTTCAGGGATGTATTAACTGAATTCACTTGAATCGATTGTAAACATGCACAACTCATTTCGAACTAAACTTTCAGGCATGTATTCCATCTAACTTAACATGCACAGTTTGTCACTATAGTTTCCATGAAATTAACTAAACCTAAGCTGACATGCATCATCGTTTAGACTAAAACATTTTCGAATGTAATAATAAGTTAGGAGGGGAAGAACACTTGCATGAATTAGCCTAATTTTCCACTCAAGTAGCAGCAAACTCACACCCTAATTCACTGAACTTGAACCGCAACCGTGTGCTTACAAAGCTCAAACCCTAGCTTTCGGCTGAGTGGTGTTTGTGGCTGATTTGCAGCTGAATTTGAACCCCAATTTATAGAGGAGGTCGATGGTGATGTGGGTGGCCGGATTCCGGCACGCGAGTGGCGAAATCGAGGCGGCGACGCGTGATTTTTTTTTCTGGGCGAATTTGGCCGTGAGAAGTGGGAAATGGAGAGTGGTGGTGGTCGACGGCCGGCGACGCGTGGGTAGGGGACCGGTGGTCTCCTTCTCTCACCGGCGACGCGTGGCGGACGGCGGTGACACCAGACGGTGTCCAGTGGTTGCCGGTGAGAGAGAGAGAGAGAGAGAGAGAGAGAGAGGAGAGTGTAGAGAGAGAGAGAGAGAGAAGAGTGGGGGGTTTCGGGTCTCCGGCACCCGAACTAGCCCCCCTTTCTAATTTTTCCTTTTCCCTTTTTTTTTGTTGCTCAATTAACACAATACAGCTAGGTTCTAGTCCCAAACTCATTAGCGATCAGACTAAACTCGAGTTGAAAAGTCCTACAACTAACATTTTAATTAAACTTCGAAAATCGACTAAATAAAACAAAAAACGATTTTAAAAACTCGGGTTAGCATCGATTCAATAATTTTATAAATAAGTAACGTCAGTAATAACATTAATCATATAGTCATCCTTTTTAGTGAAATTAATTGTTAAAAACACACACAGTTGACTTACTATCCTTGTTGAAAAATAATTCAAACGCATCTTTGTAAATTTAGCAACTGAAACAGTTAGTCAGCTATCAAATGAAAGTGTAACCCTTACACGAAGCTGACTTCCCATACACTCCCCAAGATATAGTTACGGTTGGAGTTCCCAAGTGTCTCAAATGGAGTGAGAAGGATAATCTTGCTCGGTCCATTGCTAAGGGATTCAGTACGAGTGCCCCTCAAATGGTGGCTTAGCTCATGAAATGGAATGTGAACGGTCTGGTTCGAGGGTCTGAAATCGTCAAGGAGCTTGTCAAAGTATGTTTGTTTGCGACGCCCATCGGGCTGAGAAATTAATAGAGTTGTAGTTTTTGCCACGCATCCTTACGCAGTTGAGCAAACAGTGCATATGCCCTTTCTAATAGATGATTGACAGTTTTATTAAGCAATAGGAAAGGAAAGATAACAACATGCAGCTTGATGGCAAAACCTCCCCTAGAAGAAACGCAGTGTACCTTTTCAAGGACAACTTATCAGGATGACCAGAAATGTTGCTTGTCGCAAGAACCAAGGCCTTAGACTTTGATCCCAGAATATTTGTTATCGAGTCCCACTGTTCTAATGCTGTAAACTAAATTTAATGTTCAACTTCTAATTTAGTCTCTGTTTGGCAAATAGCTATTAGCTATTTGTATTAACTATTAGCTGTTAGCTGTTTGTATTAGCTGTTTGAATTAGCTTTTTGTTGAAAAATTATTCGGTAAATTAGCCGTTTCTGATAAAATTGTAAAACAGAAAGGTAAATCTTCAAAAAAAACTCTTCCAAAAAGCCTATGAAATTAGCTTTTTCAAATTAGCTTTTGAGATCCAAAAAACTCTTATAAAAAGTTTTTTCACCAAACACCCAAATTACCTTTTTACTTGGTCAAACTGTTAATCTTGGTCAAAAAAACTCTTTTTGATCAAAAATTTCTTCAAAAAGTTGTTTGCCTAGCATCCCCTTAATTTATTCAATTAACAGTGTGATACCCTGCACATTGGTGGTGAGAAAACATCATTGAACTCACCAATGGTGAGGGGTTGAGGACTAGGTAGTTGTGTTATGAATATCGTACCGTACTACCCGGTATCGGCTGAAATGTACCGGACTGGCCAAGAAACGGTATAAGCTATTGTTTAATATTACACCGGTCAATACCGCTATGTACCGTCAAATACCGAACGGTACCGGTTTTTTTCAGTCAAATACCACCCGATACACTAAAATTTCAAAGTTTTTGTACTTTAATTTTTTTTTTTTTTGAAATTCAAAACAGGTTGAACCCGGTATAACGGTACATAAATCCGCTATGTCTCGTTACAGTAAAAAAAAGGAATGACGACCGGTACGATATTTATAATATGTTCATTTATGAAGGAGATAGAACAAATGTCCATAGTCGTCGGTCTGACAAAAATCTGTCCGACCCGATTACCCAAATTTGTCCGACCTGAAAAAATAAAAATTCGAGTACGGCCACAAAATTCATGTCCGAATTTAAAACTCGGACAACCGATCATGTTCGAACTTAAATTCTTGTCAGGTTCGGTTTTGGGCATTCGAGTTCAGGTTGTCCGGATTATTGAACCATTTCAGGTTCGAACAAATTTTGACAATCGGACAATCGGGTTTGGACATCGGACAACTATAGTTATGTGTAATTTCAGTCCAAATTCTTTATAAAATTTTTATAAAAACAACTTCGGGCAACCAAGTTCGGACACTAAAAAATCGAGTTCGAGTTCGGTCACCAAAATTTCGATCCAAATGTCCTAAAATCATAACACAAATTCGGACATTCGGACAACCAGGTCCGCACATCAGAATTCGGGTGCGGGTTCGGGTCAGGCCTGTGTGTCCGATTTATAATCCGGACACAGTCCGGGTATAAAGTTTTTGTCCGAATGTTTGATTTGTTCAGACCGGAATCGACCCGGAGCCGAATTTTTGCCGGCCCTGCAGAGTTGCATTCACCTTGAAAGATTTGCCCATGCATACGTGTTAGAGTATAAACCTATTCTTGGGCCTTCCACCATAAGTTTAAGCTTTTGGTTGAGTTGGTATGTGAACATGGTGTCAGAGCCTTTTTAACTGAGAGGACTCGTAAATCTCAGCAGCCCGCATATTGATTTATTGCGCACGGTAGGGGGAGCCTTTGCAGCATCCACGCTTCAAGTCAAAAGGACATTCGCATGAGGGGACGTGTTATAGTATAAACCTATTCCTGGGCCTTCAACCATCAGCTTAAACTTTTGTTTGAGATGATTCTTAAATATGGTATCAGAGCCTTTCTGATTGAGAGGACTCAAGTTTGAATCTCAACAACCCCCATATTGATTTATTGCGCAAGGTTGGGAGAGTTATTGCATGAGGGGGCATATTAGAGTATGAACCTATTCTTGGGCCTTCAACCATAAATTTAACCTTATGGTTGAGTTAGTCTGTGAACAATACATACAAGCATACATTGCATTCCTTTCCAGGTTTTGTGTCCAAACCCATGAAAAGACGCTCTCCGGGGACACATCCTAAATCATCATGCAAACAATCAACCCTTGCGTCCATCAACTAATCATGATATGATCACCATATTTACACCGGTTGCACTAGCTAGCCAATATCTATATACATGTACTAATTAAAACAAGTAAAATGACAAGTGTCTTGCTAGCTTAAAGTCATATTATTGTGTATTAAAATTTTAAAAAATTTGTATGATTGAATAATGGAGAAATGTTATAATTTATAATTTGTAAAAAATATCTCTGTCATCTATATTTTTTCACAATTAGAAAATTAAATGTATAATATGCCTTCGCTGATAGGGTTGTTCCAGTTAGGATACCATTGCGTATCCGTCGGCGTAACCAACAATTTTAGGACTTTATGATTCATAATTGTTTCTAATAGTTCAAATTTTGGTGATTTTAAATCATAGAACATTTTATTTTTGGTGTCTTGCTACAAGACACTTAAGAGATGTCTGGCTACAAGACAGTATAATCACTGTTAAAACAAAACATTCTAAACCTAACATCTGATACATGGCAAGCTTTCGCAACTTCAGCACTGACTCCTAGTCTAAATCCAAACCTATTAAAAACAATTAAAAAAATTTTAATTTTCATTATTATTATTTTTGTCTTCCCAATTTTTAAAAAAATATACGTATTGAAAGGTTATAACTCTAATATTATTATTGTTACGTTTCCAATTTCCTAAAAAACATACATAATAAAAGCTTTGCAATGCTACAATTGATCTTAGTTTGACCAATGTTAATCTAGTGGTTCTAGGCTACCCTAGCTAGGGTGCTTGACCACCCCCGTGCACAAACTAAAAATTATCTTGTATGGAATCGCCTCACTTTTGGATAATTAACACAACTCTAAATCACATGTTACTATTGACTATATTAATAATTTCAGTCATTGAGATCTTAGTCTAGTAGTCTAGACTGAGACTCTATAAAAATTAGATCTTAAGTTCGACTCTTCTTCCCCCTGTTGTATTGTAATTATATTGTATTATCTTTTTTGACTCCTTCTGTAACAGTGGTTGAGAGGAAATGGACTGACCAATATGAAGCCCCTAGATCTCTATTTATATTAATACAATAATTAAGAAATTATATTTGCACCCTTATATATCGTCTATTACGCCCCCTCAATCTGTAGGGGTGATGCACCCATAGATCGATCTTAGAAAAAGAAATCGAGTTATAGGAAGTGGCTTTACGAAAATATCAACAAATTGAAGTTCGGCAAGAACATAAGTGACAACTAATTCACCATGAGCGGCACACTCACAAACCAAATCATAATGAACCTTGATTTGATTCTTGCGACCATGAAGGTTAGAATTGGTAGCAACGTAAGCAGCAGAAATATTGCCATACAGGACCTTGAAAGTGGAAGTGAGAAGAATACCCAATTCAGTGAGGAGATAACAAAGTCAAAGTGTCTTACTAAATGTGTAGGCGATAGCACGATACTTGACATATGTGGAGGATTTGGATATGGTAGGCTACTTCTTTGAGTGCCATGAGACAAGATTGGGACCCAAGAAAACGGCCTAGCCAGTGGTGGAGCGAGCACTGTAAAGGCATCTAGCCCAATCAGCATCAGACTAAGCATGCACAAGGAGGTATCCTTCACCCATTTCAGAACAAGCCCATGATCTACAATGCGTTGTAAATATCTAAAAAGACATTGCACAGTAAGGAGATGAGTAGTATGAGGAGCATTTATAAACCGAAAAATAAGATTAACCGCCCGCACATAATATATCTAGCCTAGTCATTGACAAATACTGTAACATCCCTACCATATTACAATACTCAATGGGATTAGCGAGGAGTTCTCCATCCAGTAATGACAATGTGGTCCGAGAAGGAAGAAGTGCACGAACAAGCTTCAAGTTGTAGAGGTCAAATTTATGAAGCAAGTCTTGGACGTATTTATGTTTGTAAGGGAAAAAACAACACCGTAAGGAGTTCGCACAACCTATACCCTAAAAATAATGCAAATCCCCAAGATCCTCGATGGGGTAGAGAGAAGGGAGATAATATGATGGAGAAGGTAGTAGAGCTTCCAATTGTGCCTGCGTGGATGTAAAGGGGAGGAGAGTGGGCCAAGCTAGACACATCTCAAAGGGGTACAATTTGAGGAGAAGATGGACTGGACTGAGGACGGCAAACCTAGCTTTACGCTTGTCTCTAAATTTCTAAGGTTGGATTTACCTCTATTAGCATCTGATTTATTGTTATCTCTAAATTTTTGATGCTAACAGTGAGTTTTCTTGCAATGAGATGGACTAGGCAGAATAGAGGTGACCACAAATCATTGGGAGAAATATGAGGCATGGATCACTGGAGAAGTCAAGTCAAGGTAAGGTAAAACATCCTTATAAAGGACTTGACGACTTACAAAGGCATGACCACTAGAAGGATCAAGCTACAAATCATTGATTGAAGCTTATTAGGGGAACATAGTAAGGTAGGAAAACACTCACACCCAGAAACCCTTATAAAGGAGTAGTTGGGTTTTTTATTAAAAAAAGTTCAAAATGGGATAAGTGATCAAGAAGATGAGTGCGGAAGCGGTTAATGCTTAAGTAGCAGTACAGTACAAGCTATACTCTGTTTTGTTCGAGAGTATCAGGACTAGATTTTTGGAACACAATACCCACATTTTTGAAAATGAAGCTTGAGCGATCCATTATCAAATTCTCATCCCCGTCACTTTGAAAAATTTTAATCTTATGATCTGAAAGATTTTCAACCAGGCTTTGTACTTTTCAAACTATATATTATACATTTAAGATTTCTATGTCATAGGGTAAATCCACATATAACGAGTGCAGTTATCCACAAAACAAATATTTGAGTGTACTAAATGTAACCGTGTACTATGACAATGCACCATGTTTGAAAAGGGTAATTGATAGGCCTTATGCAGCTTACACGAAACATATTTACTATGAAATTTAGATTTAGGAGTAACTATTTTTTCCTAAGTTAATCTAAAATCCTAGAACCACAATGAACAGGACGACGACTTTACATGCTATTATATAAGATTAACTTATTCAACCACTAATTGAAGATTTTCCTGCATTACTAAATCAATAATCAACAACTTCATATAAGAATCATGCAAAACAAATATATAATTCTAATCAATTCATCATATATGAAACAAATTCACTTAATACTACTTGCAATACCGAATTACATAACAAAAGGAAACAAATTTCAACAACGTTGCGTAAAACAAACTTACATAATATGTTGAACTTAATAGATTCATATTAATGGATGACCAATTGACAATGTATCATACTAATTCGCATAAAGTCAAACGTAATGGAAATAGATTCGCATCGTCTTTTTGCGAAACAAATTAGATGAATTTCAATCAAATTAAATTTTATGTGAATCTAATAAAACTAAATTAGCAGAAGTATGTTCATGTTACAAAGTCAAATAATCTCACAAAAAAAAGATAATGAAACAAAATTCATGTGAACAGATCTAGACAAAATCATATGCACCATCTTTCACGCTATCTAACATTTCTCTACCCATCACTCTGAACCAGACATTCATGTTCCTTCAAGCTCTCTTTCTATTAAACATCTATCCCCCCACCTGATGGCTCTCTCTAGCAACCGAAAGAAAGCTTTGGTGACACTAGCTGTTTTACCCAACACGAAAACACCTATGTAATGATTGTCGCCACACTCTGCCGCCACACAAGACTTGCAAGTCTAGTCTCATGCATCCCCGACTCTCATTGCCACCACGAACACGTAGATGGGCAAGAATCGAATCATAGCAAGTTAAACATGCACCACATGTTCCACTCAGTGGCACCACGTGATTTACGTGTGTCTCCCTATGTGCTCATTTTGTGGTTTTATGGCCAACTTCACATAGATCGGCATACGTAGAGGGCTTTGGGGTGAAAAGATTGCCAAAAAATGGCCTATGTAGGCGGGGCATGACATACACGTCCCACACTCCTTGGCGGCTCTAATGGGTTACTTTCAAGAATATTCTACTTATAAAATGACTTTTTCAATCTAACTTTCATTTAGGATGGGAGGTCTTGGGCAGTCTATTTGTAAAATGACTTAGCCCTTTCCGAATGGCTATCACATCAGCCATCAGCACAGTGAAGGTGTTTAGGTGTGGGAGGGAGAGTCGAGATCCAAGCTCTGGGGGGAGGGATGAGAATTAATTAGGCACTAAGGTTAGAAAATTTTGGGCTAGTAGTGAAGATTCAGATCACTTTAGAGAGGGATGAATAGGGTAATTGCAGAAATAAAACTAAAATCGAAAGCAAATGCGAAAATTAAATAGAGACAATGCACAAGGATATTTTTAACTAGGTTGAACCTCAATTAGACTTAGGTCCCCACCTACAGTTATCAAACTCTAAGATTTAACTCTCTACTTCTCTTGGTAAGATGAATTCTTTCACAAGATCTTATAACTTCCCCACTCTCGAGATCCCAACTCTTAAATCAACCTCTTGATTTAAGTTTGGGGGAGTTAACCTCACAACTCCTAAGATTACTTGTTAACAAAGAATACTTTCTCACAACTCAATCTTTAAGCTTAAAATCATATTTGAAACAATAGCTCAATGTATAAATTTAGTACTTTTTCTCTTGATTGAATTCACTTCTCTTGCTCTTATGGTCTCTATTCATAGGCTAAGTGGTCGTGACCTCATTTAGTCAAGAAAGGAAGTTTCTGATCAAAATATTCTAAAATATCATTTCAGGCCCTTGAAATCCTCTTTGCAGATCTGATTTGATTTTCCATCAAATTACCAACGGTAAGTGATAACATATATCTGCAATGAATCTTTTTCCTGCTCTTGTTATTTAGATACTGTTTGCTAGCATTTCAAATCAAATAAAATAATATGAGATTTGATTTGTGGGTAGAATGTCATCGTCCTTGGATATTTTAATATTGCTTTGCATTATAATATGATATCAAGGTTAGCTTAAAGATCTTCACCCCTTATCAAGCAATTTCCACATGATCTCATTTCTCTATCCCAATCAATATGATTTTTTTTTAAGCTAAGTCAACTATACATAAGATTTCATTTTTCTAACAAGATCAAATAATATATTTTAGACATGGCAAGCATAATGAGGATAAAGAGGGCAAGCATGATTTTGGTTATTCTAAATAAAAATCATAGCACGAAAATATCATATCCAAGATAGAGTTAAGAAATCTTGTATGACTCTTAAAAATTTGAAATTCAAATTTCGAATAGGCTAGATCATTAAAGAAAATAGTTTCTTCAATTAACACTCCACATTATCAATCAAACAAAAATCCTTTGATGTTAGATGAAACTTTGATTAATATTTCATTATCACATTAAACTCATATCAATGCTATGTTAACATTTAAACATCATTACTTGTACTAATTAGGTTCATAATTAATTCAATCCTTTTCGTCTTTCATCAAAATATCATCCAACTCATTCTAGTTTAGGAGTAACTTAATAATCTCTCCCTTTTGGATGAAAGACAAAATCTAATTTGAAGAATTAAAATGCTTAACATGTTCTTACCATTTAGACTTACCAATTCATCTTTCTCCCCTTTTTGGTATTTCATCAAAAAGGCAAGATCAAAAGGAGAAGGCCAAAATAATTAATGGTCGGTAGTACATGTCATTATCAACAAATCTTGAGACTTCTTGTGGTTTTCCTCGAACCGTAATATGTGGTGAATAGGATGCTTAATCTTCATACTTCTAAAGTACTCACAAGAGATCATTAGTACTAAGAGAGAGGACTCCCCCTTAATTTATAGCATACTAAGTTCAATCATACTAATGTAATATGTATTCGAATTTTCAAAAGACATATAACCATGTGCCAAGATCATATCTCATGAACTCAATTATCTGTCCTTTGAAAATAATTAAAGCAAGATTATATAGAGAGTTGAGTAGAGAATGTTTTAGTGCGCATACCTCTCCCTTTTAAAAAATGTTAAATGTTAAAAGGTCATCTCTTATTCTGGTATGAACTTATCATAGCTTATTCTTTTTCCCTCTAATTGTCATTAAAAATGATTGAAGTAAAAAGTTATAAAGTAAAGCATGACTCCTCCTTAATGTATCATTCACAAAAAAACCAAACATGAGGTAAGCTTTAATATTATAAGGTCATAACAATGTGGCTAGTGCCTAAAAATGTAAAACCACATGGCTATGGATATAATAAAAATTCAAAACTACATAACTACAATGTGGCTAGATCATTGAAGAGAATAGTTTCTTCAGTTAACACTCCACATTATCAATCAAATAAAAATCCTTTGATGTTCGATGATACTTCGATTAATATTTCATTATCACATTGAACTCATATCAATATTGTGTTAACATTTAAACATCATTACTTGTATTGATTAGGTTTATAATTAATTCAATTCTTTTTGTCTTTCATCAAAATATCATCCAAATTATTTAAGTTCAGGAGTAACTCAACAAGCATATTTATTATGAAGAGAATGATTAATCAAGCATGACTTATTTGAAAATGGTATGATTGCAATTTTAATAATAAACAAACATGCAATTAGCAATGCAAACTTGACAAGCAGCAAAAGCACAACAAGACTGCAACTTAAAAGAAAATATGGTTGCAAATTACTAACATTTGGATTAACAAATCGTTTGCGGGATAGTGCTAGACAAATTAGGGTTTATGCCTGAAATTATACTCGATAATCATGTAAGAAACAATTTTAATGAACTAAGAGCTTGATAATTAAAATGACCTTGAATAGAACATGACTTATCGCTTGATGCAGGATAATTGTGAAATTTAATAGATAGTCATGCTAGATTAACACAAAACAAGCATTTAGTATGAGCGAGCAATAAGAAACGTGGCATGGCTAGATCTTTGAAAGACATATTTTAGCAATCTAATTATAAATCGCTGCCCTCATCGGGGTAAGAATCTACAGGGTCAAAAACATCCATAACCTAGCTCTGATGCCATTATTGGTAGAATATGACTAATCTAGATGCCGAAGTGAAAGGATCTTTATGCTATCATCTTTACACGAATTGCCCAAAACCAATCACGAACACTCGAACAATTCCTACTGCCAAACAAACTCACAAGTATTGAATCACGTCCCAAAATCCTGGCCTCTTGATGGTAGACTAATTTGAGCGAGAATGAGAGCTATGATTACACAATTTAATTGCATAAGTCAATTAGCTTCTAATCCTCATGATTAGCGGTCCTTATATAGGTATTCTCTGACCTAACACTATTTGGGTTAGAAAATGGAGTCCTAATATGATTAGGCATAGCAATAGAAGCAGTTTAGCTACTCCCAACCGCTTAGATGGTGTATGACCGTCCAACCACTTATACATACTAATATAAATACTAATAATGGTTTTTTTTTCCCCTTCAAATTTAAAATAGGGGTTGGGGAACTTTCATTTATCTTATAATGTCAATTTGCCCATGGTTACAACTGATTCAATCTCCCTAAGAATAACTCCCAGCCAAACCGGCTCCTCATCTTGGAATAGCCTTAGCGATATAATGATTTACACAACTACCATTTCATGGCTCCACTTACAAAATTTAACAGTGCAAGAAACATTAAGAATATCTTCACAATTAAATTAAAGCTAGTATGGAATATCTCAGGTCTATAGATGATATTTAAAAAATGGGAGATTTGGATCCTCCTAGTTCATAGGAGAACTTCTAAGTTGCAGTTGATAAAACCAGGGCTTGACATGTCACTTTGTTAACAATCAAGAGAGAATGGTCCTGACAGGACCTCATATTCCTTTTAAAAAGCTGATGAGGACCTATGTTGTATTTCACAACCCAGCCTTAAGGACCTTGGTAATGCTATAGGACACGATCAAGGACTACTATTTTTTCCTTTTAATTTCCAAATTTCCAAATCAAACATTTTTTTTAAAAAAAATGACCATGGTTTACAATAAATGGTAGATCTGAGATTAAGAGTATTCATAACTATATGAAAGAACATTTCATCGAGAGTTCAAAACTAAGTCCATCCCCTCTAATTGCATGTATATGCACATCATCCACTAAGAAAATTCTCTAATCAATCACATGATCATCCACAAAATATACTCCATCTTCCAAAAGATCTACAATATACCATTTTATAGTTACTTGCCCAACCTATTCCTCCAAAAGAATATCTCCTATGGTGTCAAGTTGTTAAATATATGTTTAGCTCATCATGTAACAATCATTTGAAAAACTTATCCATAACATCTAAGTAAGCAAATTGATTTTCAAAATGCCAAAATCTTATTCATCTTAGGATCGGAGCTATAAGAAGCTATCTACCCAACATGTAAACCACCAAGGAAGAACAAAATTCAGCTATAAATAGGATGTTCACTGTGTATTGGGATTGTTTCAAATGGGGTCAACAATGCCAAGTGCGAATTATTAGAGAAACCAAAAGAGCATACCTGAAATGATCACCGCTACTACAGGTTTGAATGGCAATTTGATTGAGCTCAAGAGATTAGGATGATGATATAAGAAAAATGATCTAGGAAACTGAGAATGATTCTAATTCGTCGTACTTAATTATGATTATAGTCCTTATATTAAATAGTAAAGAATTGAAATATTTATGAGGGTTCGGGTGACAAACTTGATGTTGAGCTCCCTTGAGTGGCAAAGTGAGGTAATGATTGTGTAGCTGCTCATATAAAATAGGTGTCTTATTATAATTGAGGTATGTTAAACTAAAATTGAAGCTTTAGAATATAATCCAAATGTTTATGGCCCCATATGACAAAAGAGAAGAAAGAGAACCCACCAAATGGCACCTAACAAGAAAAGATTCGATAGTTAATCACCAAGTAAAACAAAAATACAACAAGATATCGCGGCCTAACACTTATTGCTAGCAAAGTTAGGATATAAATAACTTTAGTAGCATAGAGTTTACTCCTCACTATTAACTCTAGATCTGCCAAATTAATTGTAAAATTATTCAGTATCCTCAAAATTTACACATCCAAAAGGGATAAGTCACAAAAATGTGAAGGCAAGCTATCTAAGTCGGTCCACTTTAAAAAAGTTTATGTGTGCCTAGAATCACATGAAACATCAAGCCACAAGCTTTTGAGCATCTTGGAAAACACAGAAAAAAGTTACATATCACAATTAGGGGCATCTTCATATACAATTCTAGTAATCACTGCCAGGATTACACATTATGCACCATTTGAATGATATTTTATATTTTGGAAAGGAAGTAAGAAACATTCCTGGAGTGTTCATACAAGCGACAAGCCAAAGAGAGCCCAATCATGATCAAGATCACAGAACACTAGTGTAACAAAACAATTCATGAATTCGGAAGAACTGACAGAAGGTGTGTGGCAAATGATCAATATGTAGAACAATTATAGAAGAAGCAACTGTCTAAGTAGTTTTTCATGCTCATCCAAGTAGGGGGAAAAATGAACTCATTTAGAATAAATATGTATGGCAATTTAAGGTGCTGATCAATTTGTTGATATCCATATCCTGCCCCTTTCTTTTGAGTTCCTTGTTTTCATTTGCCTTGACAATAAGAAGTACTATTGCTGACAACGACGCATTTAGTTTTGTTATCGCCTGTTTGCCCACATTTTCCACATTTTTTTTTTCTGTTTTTCCCTCTTGGATGACTTGCAATGGCTTT
Source organism: Carnegiea gigantea (assembly GCA_029747015.1). Lineage (NCBI taxonomy): Eukaryota > Viridiplantae > Streptophyta > Magnoliopsida > Caryophyllales > Cactaceae > Carnegiea > Carnegiea gigantea. The sequence goes on along the minus strand of JAKOGI010000563.1, from coordinate 500,647 downwards.
GTTACATCTCATCCACCCCTCTTCTTCATTTCTTTAGTGGCCTATCCTAATTGATGTTTTAGCGAGAGAAGCATCAATTAGGGGATTTGATGATTGAGGCATCTCACCTAAACCATTTAATGGCTCCAATGTAAATTTATATGTCTTTAGGTAATGTTGTTCGTGAAACCAAGGCAACATAATTTCAAGCTCTTACTATTATACCGTTATACCGTATTGTTGCCACAGCATGAAGATATGGCATATCACTCAATTGCATTCTCAGCATGCATAGTTTTTCTCCTTTAAATTAATGACATTTCCTCCCACTATATTCATATTTGAGTTCATGGGAATGCCCTTCATCCCATCCTATCAACTAGCCTTTACTATTCAAGTTAGACTTTTCAAGTTTCAAATGTATCTTATGGCATATTAGACTATCCTTCTTATCAATTTCATCTCTCTTTCGATGCATCCTGTCCTAAATAGCCTCTCGTGTTTCTTCTAGCATATAGATAACAGGTTTATATCTATTAGCTAAGATATATGCATTGAAAATTTTGACCACATTGTTGTTGACACTTTTATAAGAGCTACCAACATTTAAAAAAAAAAAAAAGCTATGCACCACCTTTTAGGATATTTGCTTATCTTATCTTTTACAACTAAAACATAAATTTTCTTCATTTTCTTAATAGATTTCTCATACCTATTGATTGTGTTTGACTTAGCAATATTTCAAAATCTTTTCTTGATTTCAACAACACCATGAAGACCATGAATATTGGTATGAACATGTGTAGTGTAAGATCTCTTCTTAGTAGCAGACCACCTATTTTATGTTGTATTAAGTAGCCCCCTTGTTGATCTCACATAAGTGTAAAGCCTCTCCCATCTATGGACTCCAAGTCATGAGCAAGCAATTGTAAGAACCATGACCAACTATCCGTTTGTGCATATTCAACCACAACACAAGCTATAGGATACATTTGGTTATTTCTGTCTCTACCAACAACTGCTAATAGTTGGACCCTAAATGGACCCTTTAAGAAACATCTATCTAATTAAATAAATAAAGGCCCACATCCTACCAAAAATTCCATTTTGCAAAGAATCAAGGCAAATCTAGACCCTCTAGAATACATTATTATCACATTTTATTTTTACTTTGTTATTTGCGTCAACCCTGAAAATTTCAGTAGCATAATGCGCTAGCATCTCATATCATTGTTTGTATAGTCCAAACAACTTACTTCATGCTTTTGTTTTGGAATTAATGCATCACTTTCACCCACTTGTTTGCGAAACCTAGACCATATGGTGTTCTTCATCTTGACAATTCTACAAATAAAGAATTATTAGCTTTTCAGTACCTCCAAGTATGGTGCTTGAATTTTTTGGTCCACAAAATTTGAAAATAAATCTTTTGGCCTCTCAAGGTTTGAGGAAAATGACTTTTTGGTCCTTTTTATTATTATTTTGGCCTGAAACTTTCAAAAATTGTAACTTTGACCTAAAATGGGTATTCTTAGTAATTTTGCTATTTTTTAGGCTTCTAAGGAAATATGTGCGTTCTAAATGTTTTATCTTCTTATACTAACTTTATTGATACCAGTTTATCACAATCTACTATTTATATTATAAATATTATATTTCCTGTGATTGTGGGCTCATTATGCTTCGTAAAAATGATAAAGCTTAATTAGAGGCTTTGACCATTACTTGAGCGTAGTTAGCGCTGGACTCTGGCGCTCCCCTAGCTTCCAGTTTACATTGCTAATTTCAATGACACCCTCCCTAGATCAAGCATGACACAAATCTGTTTCATTTCTTATCTTGGACTGTAGTCACTAGTTAAGTTTTTTTATATTTTTAATGATAATGACTTAAACAGCTAAGACATGAGGTTCAATTGAATAACGTTTTTTTTACTAGGAAACTTCTTTTATTGAAAGCAAGAAAGTGGAAATATTGCAATGGAAATATTGAAGAGTGACTTAAACAGCTAAGATCATCATAGATGCTTGCTTATAGAGAAATAAAGAATTTCAATTTCTCTTTTGCTCAAGTATGCTCAAATGATCGTGGCCCTTCACAACACTCAACTTCTCCTTTTGTAGAGGAGAGGGAACACATAGGATGCCTTAATGGTTGCAGTACACATACTGCTACATGATACTTTCACATGGCTATAGTAGTCTGTATTATTTTACTGATCTGACACCTGATAAAATAATACAATAATAATGCAACAACTTTTCAAAGTATTATACTGATAAGACTAGTCGTCTATATTGAGATTTTACACACTTTCATCTTTAATAATGTCTTCTAGTCCATCATTATCCAGATAACCATCAAAATCTTTATCAAATTAAAGATGCTTTGGATCCCATTTTTTAAATAATTCATGTAGATATTTTTTTTCTTTTTAATAAGAATTTTTCAGTTTCAGTATCAAAGAAATAATTAAATACATCTTCTGAAGTAACTCCTTCTACCTTCACATATTTACTGAACTCATTATGATAAATGAAAATAGTGTTCCCACAATATATTAGAGAATTTCCTCGCTCAATTAATGCCCACAGTTGATGATAAATATTGTAAAATCTAATGGCTCTTGGTAAAGTAGGATCACTAATTACTTCTTATTGTTCTGGAAACTATTCTTATCATTGATCATTGTGATCTTCTAAATTAATTAATTGAACAAGATAATGATCTGGTTTGGTATTTTCATTTCCATACTCAATCACTGTGCAATGTACTTGAACGTAGAGACATCTATTGTTTGTGAGTTTTGTTTGGCCATCAGGAGATGTGAGAATAAAATGGATCCCTTTAAGCATACATTTTTGAAACTTAGTTAGTCTTGAGAAGAATGGGTACTTTGGATGTGGGATTTCTAGCAGGTAACCTACCATACTATATTCCCAGGCTTTCATGACGGGTTCATCTAGAGGGATTGAATTTGCTATGAATCTAAAATCGCCAACTCTACTCCATGATTCCCAAATATAATAGGAATAATTATGACAATAATTGATGTAGGTTGCGTACCACCCGTTGAACCATTTTGGTTAAGCCCAACATATGATGATTGATAATACCAAAAAGAAAGAGATTTTCCAATTTAGCCCATTGAGTGCTCCACCTCCGGCCATCGACAATCAAATCCGCTCTCCTTAAACTATGAAACTTGTTCTTCTCGGGGGGGGAGATTGGACGTCTTCTCTTATGATTTTTGCTACTTGATTTAGTTTAGACGATAATGCAATGGGTAGTCCTTAACTAAGTTAAGTGAAGTTAATAACATTTAACAATTTCTCCCTATACCTCTTGCGAACTCAAGCCAACTTCCAGATTGATTGGCACACTCTTAATATCAACGGAAAAGAGACTATGGTGTCAGACTCAATAGAATTTGAACAATCTTTTTTTTTTGTCATATTTAAATCTAAGATTTCAATTCTTATTATTGCTAAATTATTGTTTCAACCCGTTAAGAAATTCTATGTTCCAAGCCTTGTCACGAACTGGATTCGAACCAGCCTTCTTCAAAGTACAAACTTTTTTTTTTCTTGAACATCATAAGGACACCTTAAATAATTTATATGTACCTCTAAAAGATTGAATATCTATATTATCAAATAGGTAGAAGATAGTAAACCAAAGAGTGATCTACTTTTTATATCAACTCTTCTAGAAATAGAAACTCATTCTAGCAGTGATGGCATTTCATTTTGAATTTCTTCTTTTTGGGTAGGAGTTTTGATGATGATCACCATTCGCAAATTCATAAGTCAAACTATCTGTCAAAGAATTCTTCGATCCTTACATATGTTATAATAGGGAAGGAAAATTAGTTAAGTCATAATTGCTAATGTAGGATTCGCCCTTACACTTACATATTTGATGAATTCTTTTTCATAAAATCAAGCATTCCTTTGTCATCAATTTGAGTAAGAAAAGGTTTTGGGGCTAAAAAGATTAAGAACTTTTTAATTCCCCTTATGACTGCAAGGATTTCTTTTTCCATCATGGGATGATCTACTTTATTAAAACTTGTATTGCCGTATTTACAGAGTTTCTCCCCTTCTTTGATTTTGAGGACTGCACTCTAGTGCTCATTGCTGGCATTTGTCTTAAGAATTAAATCATCTCCTTCATTAGGTAAATTAAGAACAAGAAGATATTTGTACACCTTTTTGAAATTTTAAACAATCTTTAAACCACTAGGAGTTCACGTCCAACTTACTTCTTTCTTGAATTTCTACTATAATGGTTTTTCTCAATTTAGCTCAGTTTTTAATAAAATCTAAAGTATAGGTAAGACATCCAAGAAACCTTTCTAATTGCATCTTATCTTTAATCTTCTTCGGAAAATTTTATATTTTTTTCTAAAATATGCTTTTGTAGGATAATTTGTTCAACTTTTATTTCTGGACCTAAAAACTCGATTTCTTGTTCAGCATAAATATACTTGTTCTTACTAAGAATGATACCATGATCAATATATCTTTGAGTGACAGCTAGAACATCGTCTTGGTGTGGTTCTATGGTCTTGGAAAAGATAAAAATATCGTCAATGTAAACAAGATAACAGTGATTAAGATCTTTGAAGATATAATATTCATTCTTCTTTGAAATATTTAAGGTGCATTTTTAATACCAAATGGCATTACCATCCGCTCATAATTCCCATGCGGGGCATTAAAAGTAGTCAAACGAATGCTTTCCTCATCCATTTTTACTTGCTAGTATTCGATTTTACAGTCCATTTTTAAGCATGAAGAGGCTCCTTAAATTTTATTGAAAAGAATTGTTTTGTTTGGAGTATAATAGCTATGAAGACAGTACTATCATTGAGCTTTTCATAATTGATAACCATTCTAAATTTTTCTCTTTTTTCTTCTGTATTGTTTCTCACCATAAAAGCAGGACTAATGTAAGGACTTTTACTATTTCTGATTAATCCTTTATCTAAAAATTCTTTGATTTGCTCATCAAATTTGTGGATATCATGATGTGTATACACCATTTGTTTAATTCGAATAATACTGTTGAGATTTTAAAAAGCAATTTTTGTACATGTCTTATTTTTGTCCCAAAATTTAAGAGGGTTATCATATTAGAGTTCTTTGCATAATTATTCTTCTTGTTCAATAATCTGCTACTTCTTGTTGTGAGGGGATTACCTACTCACTATGCTGGTTGTGTGTAAACTCAATTTTCTAATAAATGTATGTTTATTTAATTTATCAATTGGAACAAAGTGGCCATTATTGTGAATATGATTTCACTTAAGGTCTGTGTGCACAGAGAATATAGCCTTTGAAAATTATTTACAATAATTATATTATGGGAGGGTTGATTAGTAACCTATAAAGCTGGTGTATTGCATTGGTCTCCTCCAATTTCTATGGATAATGCCTCTATGGCTTCCTTGTGGCTGATTATGCTATTATTAACTATTCTTACTTGCAAAGGATTCTTTGCTTTTTTCCGTATGAATTTTGGGAATAGCAATCTTTTTCCAAAATAGACATAACAACTACTATCAATAAAAGAACACAATTCATATATGTTGTATTCCTCCAGAAATACATTTATTAGGATATAAATGCTATTAGGATTAGTATTGGTGGTTTCCTAATGTATTCTAAAGTCATGGTTTTGACTAATTTATCCTTATAAATTAGCTTACTAACAGTCCTTGTTTTGTACCCATTGACTTTTCCATCTAAACTCATATTTTGATCTGCATTATGCCTTGCAAGTTTAAAACTCGTTCTACTCATATCACTGACCATACTAATTGTATCATCTTCTTTAATCTCTTCCGTAGTTGTTAAAGATCCTTATCCCCAGTTTGATCTTGCACTCATGCTTCTTAATAATTGGGGTTTAATGGTAATTTTTTCATTCTCATCGATTTTTATTACATTCTTCTTATTGATGTTTGAGGAATTGGCAAAGCTAGATATCCAAGACCTGACAATTTTTATCTCATAGGAATTTGATTTCATCCTTTGAATTTTTCGCATAGGAGTTAGACTTTCAATTTTTTTTGTCTTTATCATTGTTAGCTTAATCTTTGGATTTATGATATTATCTAATTTGTACATTATTTTCCAAAATTTCCTTAGTGGCTAACTTCCCTTCTTCATGTCTGTCACAACTGTTTATATCTTAAGGGGGAGAAAGTTTTTGGCAGATTCATCTTTTAGACTCATATAATTTTCAGGTCGGCAATTGAAGCATTTTGAACTATTACACAAATTGGTCTTGATCCATGTGATAATTTAATTATTAAATTTGGTATGGCTAATATCACATAGCAAAGTATACAGTTCAATATCTTTGTCATCACACTATAATGGTGTAATTTGGACTTGGACATTTTCAATATGGATATACTTATAGTTTCTACCCTTGTTATACTTAAGGATGTTTTCCTAATTAATAAAATTAACTTCTCCCACGTCATGCTCATAGTCTTTCATCTCTAAATTCATTTCCATCATTTCGCATACATACTTTTTAATTGAAAGATAAATTTTTTATAGATCATGTCCCTATGAATTATAGAAAGGATCTAATCTCCTTTGATACTTTCATTCTCATTATCTACTATAAATTCTTCTCTTTGAAGATCACCAAGACTAATTGAGCTACTTTCTATCATATTACTTGTTTCTTTGTAATCGCTTTCTTCATATTCATCTTTCATTACTATTTCAACAATTTTTTTGTTGTTTGTTAGGGCTAGACGTAATGCTTCTTCTTCATAAGCTCAAAATAATCTAAACTACCCAATGTTTTCATAAATTTTTGTTCTTCCTATTTTTACATTCATTTGAATAATATCCTACTTCTCCACATGCCCAACACTTACAGTTGTTTTCCCTACGAGACAATAAGCGATCTTTCTAAAAAATCTTTGTCATTTGGAGCTTGGTTTGTTATAATACTTTCTTTTATATTTATCTGTCATTTTCCTATTAAAGTTCTTTTTCTTATAAAATTTTCTTTTCTTTTCTTCTCAGGTTCATTTCCCCATTGATGAAGATTATCCCACGAAGCTATAGATTGTTTCTTCATTTTCTTTCGTTTTTAGAAATTAAGACATTGATCATTGACCTATTTTTTTAGATAAGAAATTCTTATACCAAGGGTATCGATAGCAACTGCTTTTTGAAGCCATGTGACGCGAAGAGAAAACCCAAATCACCCCCAAAAGTTGATTAGTTTGTGAATCACTTATTAGTGGTGGATTATATCAAATAAAGCTTCTAGCACGAGTTGCCCGGAAATTTCAATTTCGCAAGTTGACTTTGCGTTGCTTTAAGGATGATCAAATAAGTTTCAAAATTAGTGTTTAGCTATAGTTGGATAGCTCCAGATGTATATTTTTCAATGAGTTATAGAACTCCTTCAAATTCCAAGTATTGAGTAATTTATGAAGCTTAAACCGAGCGAGGGTCGGTGTGGGTTAGGATATGGACAGTTTTGAGTACAAGTTTAATTGGGCCATCAAATGGATGGTTAAAGGGTTAATATTTTATGGTTAGTGGACATCTTCAGCAAATTTCCATTAAATATCTTCCCCAAATTCATCCATATGGCATGGTGGATGATGACCCCAATCAAGTACAAGTGCACCAACATTTTTAACCTTGCATTTTGGATAATTCATCACTAGCCTAGAAGCTTCTAATTTCAATATGCTTAAATTATTGTTTAAATGTTATTGGCTACAGTGGATGCTTGAATCCTATTGGCCCACATTAGCCCCTTAGGTGCTTCATTTCTATTGGCTTAATTTGTAGCTTAATAAAGGGGATACTAATTCTTGTGGCTATAAACTAGCCTCTCGTATTCACTTAGAGGATAGACCTTTTGGATGAAATGATGAATATAATGAAACTAAAATGAAGCTTTTGGCTTGTTTCTCTAAATAGAAATCTCTTTTCTTTATCTCATGCCTTAAGAGTGGTTATTAAAGCCATAGGTTTATCTTGATCGTTGGTTGCTAGGCCTTTATGAGATTAAGTAGTGCTATCTTAGTTCGTGTGGTATTTACCTTTAGCATGAATATATCCTCTTGATTTCTTTTCTTTTCCTACACAAAATGCCCAAAAATACAAATTTAGTTTCTTCAATTTCTATGATTTTGGATTCAATCTTGGGGGCTTGGTTCATTCTGCTTCACTATGCAATATATTTTTCATTAATTATGGAATTGCATGGATATGATAATTTACCAAAAACGTGTCAAGATTGATTTCATTGTGCCTAATTTTATAATAATATTGACCAAATTTAGTAATATAATTCTCCAAATATCTCCTATTCTATAATTCTATATTATTAAATATTAATCTTTCTTTGTCATTCTCTAACTTTTTCTTCGAAATCAAGTTTTGGTATGATAAATTCAATTTCAATTTCCTTACATAATTTTTTGAACGCAACTCAAGTTTCCGTCATTTTAATACATTTTTACCTTCTTCATTTAATGAATCGTATTAGTTAGCTACAGTATTAGAAAATTATGTTCGATGTAGTTTAGAAAATTTCCAACAGTTCATGTGATATTCAAATTTAGGACACTATTTATACCTTTTTTTCCATTGCTTAAATATTACTTCTCTATTACAGCTCCATCAATATTTAACATGTAACCAGTTTGACTAATTGGGATAAGCCTAATTTGTTCAAAGGATGTGTCTTTCCTTGGGATGAACCCAACGGAAAAATCGGCTACATGTGCTACTGGAAAGAACTTAGGTCTCATAAAATGGGTATTTGTTCTGGATGATTCGCCAAAGTCTTCAAGTTTTGGAATAACATTGCTAACTATATCGAGTTCTTCCTCAATCTTATTGTTTTCACTTTCTACTACCCATTTTTTATTTTTTTAAAATCTAGTTTCCTCTTAATTTCTTCTAAAGGAATAACATCAAAATCTTCTAGTGTAGTCAAGTTCATTTGTTGATACATTTCTTCTTCTAACTGGATATTACTAGTCCATTTATTATCATCAGATAACACTTCTTGTTTGTCTGTGCAACAACCCGAATCTAAAATCATGCTAATTACCTTAAATTATCTTAATTACAATTTAATTAAATTAGACACCATATTTCAATTTGGTATTTTATATATGTATGTCTATTTATGCAATTGCAGGTTGAATCGGTAGAGTGGCCTCATAATGTATTTTGTTACACTCCTGAATAACTCATTCAAATGCTAATAAATACTTGAACGACAACTAAATAAAAATTAGTCTAATTATTAAATGGCGAATTTTGGAAAATGATAACAATAATAATAAGCTAAGAAATACATATAAAAGAGTGCAAGCATTAATAATTGAAAATGAAAATCCCTTCTTCCAAAATGTGCACCAAAATGGTGAAAAATTTAATCAACCCATTTTAACCAAGAAATCAGCCCAAAAATGAATATACATATATATTAGAAAAAAAAAAGGAAAGAAGATTATAAATATAAATGATGTCAGTAAAATCTAGTGAGCATTAGGCTGTGATTTATAAAAGAAAAAAAAAGGAAAAATAAATAAAATGAAGCTTAAAATAAACAAATTCAATCTACTAATGCAATCCCCCATTCACGAAATGCCCAGCCCCCCCACCCTTTGTGTCTTCCCGAAACTAGACCCCCTTCCCTGTCTCGGGTCTGTCCCTAGCGTCTCCAGCCACACCTTCAAAGCCGCCCGTTTCGCTGGTTGTTGACTAGGCTGAACTCCGCCAACCACCACCCACCGGCATCACCATCTACTTCTTCTTGTTTTGTCCTAATTGAGTGTAAGAAGGTGAAACCCTAACTCCTCATAAATTTAGTTTTGATTATTTTATGGTTGAATTTTTGTAGTAAATGATATATTTAGCTTTGGGGAGTATTAATTTGTAATTTCCTTGGTTTTGTTTGTGTCGAAATGCTTGAGGTTGAAGGTGAACACGGTGTGTGTTGGTTGGAGTTTGGAGGTGAATTCAAGTTTGTTATGCCGATTTAATGGTGTTTAAATGGTTTTTAATGAATATTGAATGGAAATAGTGAGATACATAGGTGTTGGTTGTGTGGGTTGTTGTTGCCACGAGCTTGATGGTTTAGGGATTGGATGTTTGGATGGAAACGCAAGTTGTGTTGATTTAATGATTTTGGATAAATTTTAATTATAATTGAATGAAAATAAAGAGGTGTTTGTATGTGTTTGACGTTGTAGTATAAGTGTATGTCATGAGTTAATTGCCAATTGAGGATAGTGGAGAAGAGAACGGAGGGAAATATAACAACTTTGCATGTTTTAAAATTTTAAGCTAAGTGTGGAGTGAGTTAGATTATATGACTAGGAGGTTAAAAAAGTGTTGTTATAACTAAAATTAAGGATGGTTTGAGACTAAAAGTGAGAAGGAAGGAAGGAGGGGATAAGTAGTTTTGGGAGCATAAAATTTATTAACGTAATATGTTTATATAGTTTATTTCTACTAATGAATATTTCTATGATTTGGGACTCGATTTGAACCCGAAACCAAGCCCATGACGTCACCCTTAAGCCGTGTCGTAATCAAATAGTTTAAATCGTAATGACGGTAACAGCGGTGAGAGTATCAAAGAGAAAAAAAATAATAATAACAATTATATTAATAACACTAATAATATTAATCATGAGTAAAATAACCACAATTCTAATAATAATAAATGATAGTAATGATGTTAATACTAACAAGTGTGACAATCACGATATTAACGAGGTTATAATGATAATTCGAACGGTAATGACGATGACGTCAATGTTAATAAAAACAAAGCCAGTTACATCAATATCCTATTATAACGTTTATAAAATGAGCGTTACCATTATCCAAAGAAGGAATAGAAACAAACCGCACTAGAATTGATTTAAGTAATTTGGCGTATGTCGATAATTTTTTTCTTAAAAAAAAGAGAGAGCTAAAGATCTTAGAAATACCTATTAAATCAGAAAATTCAATAAAGTTTCCTACACTCGCACTAATCGTGAAATTACACATTAATTTTGAGAAGAAGTGAGGCAATCTCTGCTGCTTCAGTCTGCCAACGAATATTTTTCATTATAAAGAAGAGAGACTTCAAAGACCAGGTACTTATATTGCATGCGTTCTTCAAAAACTCACAAATTTATTCTGGGAGCTCAACATGAACTTCATGGCTCTGTTTATTTGGGAGGAAGATACTTCTTTTGGAGAAAAAACTTCCTCAAACTTAGGAGGCTGCGCTCCTTCCCAAGACAACGATTTTTGTTCCGTACGTTGGATGTAAACGACCTTATAATGTAAATGAATTTGTAATTATGTTTTCATTTTCTTATTTGGTTGTAAGAGAATATTGCAAATAATGAATACCCTGTAATCATAATTACACGATTTCATTATATTCAACTAAACATCACATTATATCCTATTGAGGTTTAGTCCTGGTGGCGTAAAGACATACTTAGCCATTCTTTTGGAGGAACTCGTTTCCATTACCATGGGAGAACTGTTTCAGTTACTTGGATGTGTAAATGAAGAAACAAAGCTGGGGGTGACGGGTTTTCCCTTTGATCTAGATGGATTCTTTGTATTCTAAATGTGGAACGATTTGAAAATTGAGCCAACTAATTAATATGATTAAATTACCCAATATGAAGTCATTGCAATGTTGATTTTTACCTAGTTAGCCATTTACTTGCTTATTTACTTTTGCTGATGTGTGTTAATCAATCATGCATTCAACAATTAGTGATCCTGGCAAGGCCCTCTGCAAATGCTTAATAGCCATCAAAAGAACTCAACATAAGATGTGATGACATTTGTGAGAGTGCAGCCGATCAAAATTTGTTGGATATTTGTATAACCAACATCCTGGGGTAAATCCTGATGCATATAGCCATCCTGCTTGTCTTTGGCATTAGCCAACTGGTCTTTGTATTGCCTTATTATTTTGTTTTCAATCTTGTGTTTTCAAGTTGTAAATGAATTTAAATTGAATCCTCCTTGGAATACAGTAAAAATGGATGACATTTGATGGATTATGCATTGCCCAGTATGGCTATAAGCTCTAGCATTTGTTTCATGATAGGAATATTGGCTTGATTACTACCTATGCCAGATAGCAATGTATTTCTACAACCCACAGACTAGTCCTTGTTAATCATTTAAGCTTCTGCAGGGTAAATCAGTGAGAGAGTATGAACTGGTTGCAACGCAAAATCTACCTATACAATGTCACTTTTGGACTCTATATGCTAGATTGGTGGGAGCGCTACCTTTTTAGTATCCTTATGCCTATTGAGTGTATTTTTTTTGTTGACTCATTTGTTTTTCTATTTGTCCATTCTTACTTTCCCATCTGCTAGCAGTTATTTTATTTTATTATTAATTTTTTGGTGTGCGGTTTGCATATACAATTGGAATTCCATTTGTTGTCTTATGTGATGCTAGAAAATTTCACCAGCTCTACTAATGCCTTTGTTTCTTATGTTGATATTTTCTCCTGCATTATGCTGTCTTATGCCAATCCTTCTATCAAACTTTTAGCAGTATTTCAGAGGTGTGTTGACAACCAAATCCTCCCAACTAAAATGGAAACGATGATTTAAATGACCTTCTAATATTTACCAAAGAGCCAAAGAGGTCCCTATTAGCTGGAGAGCAGCTCTAAATCAAGCAAGGACTGTGAATTATACAAAAATGTATAATTTTACTTTTGTACTTGATTTCTGCTCTGTGATTTGGTGTTGTAACCAGCATAATGTTCTAGTATCATAGTGCTTGAGTACATTTGCTTTGATCGATTGCCTATGCTAATTTAGCGTGTTTGTTGAGGCTTATCAGCATTGAGTCCTTGGTGGACAAAAAAGCTTACAAGTCCTTCTACCAGTTGGCATGATCGGTAATGTCGCTGAGGAAGCAAAAAGGGCTGTTTATCTTTGTGCTGCACTATGATATACAATGCAATAAAGATGGTTGTTGCATGCTGTCTGTTATGAGATATGGGTTAGCCTGGGAGGAGCTTCATATCTGGATTTTCATTTTCTAGGCTTTGATGGAAAAAATATCATGGAAGTGGGTCAGTGAGGATAGATTCATGCCAATCTTTTCCAAAGTTATGCCTGAATTCTATACATGCTTGTCTTCATGCATAATATCTATTTTTCATAATGTATTTAACTATTCCTATTTAGGAGTGCAAGGGGTGTACATCCTTCTTTTTCACAGTGTATAATCTCTATTTTGTCCCCAGTTTCATGTCTTTATCTTTTGCAATGGATGGCTTATGTTATATTGTTAGAGCATTTGCATTCAGGATTTTATTTATCTCACTATCCTCTTGCATTGCTGATGTATCGAACCATTCCTGATGCTAATTTGTAATCAGTCTCTTAGCTTAAGAAAACGACTGTCAGCTAAGTTCTCGTCTATAGATTTGTGCATTGTGCCCATGTGATCCTTAGCCTGAACAGATACTCTGATCATCGTCCTAATGTGGTTTATTTTCCACAATGTATCTCGACATGTGACTGATTTTTGCAAGAGGTAACATCGATTATCCCTTGCTTGTTTATACTTGCAGTTATAGAGTTCCTATAGTTTCAGATATTCAGTTATAGCTGAAGTAACGGCATGCGGAAATGAACCAAATTGATTTCTGAGGGTTTGTGAGATGGTTTTGTGGGATACACCTATGTCTTGCCTGGAAAAAAGGAAAAAATTCTAGCTTGTGATACAAATGAGCCGAGTCAAGCTCAGATACACCAGTGAGCTTTGGACAGGTTTGTGAAATAATAAAAACAGTGAATAAAAATAATCATGCAGTGGATTGGCCATTGATGTGATTTCAGAGGCTAGATTCTAATTTCTACCAACTGATACAAGAACTATTTCATCACTATATCATCCCTTGTCCATTGCGCACCTAAATTTCAAACTGCTGTTGTTGTACTAACCTTCACCATGCTCTATTCTACTTCTGTCATCTCGCATACTTATTATTTTATTATCCTGAAATGGTTTCAAATGTAGATGTACATTTTCCCCTTCTCAAGTTTAGCCTTAAGAGCGGAAAATGGGAAGCATTTACTTAGGTGAAACTCCATCCAGCCTCAAGCAAGGGGTGCACATCCTCAAGCTTGCATAATAATTTGAAAACCAAACCTTGCACCTACCAGATTTGGTTTCTACAAGGCTCCCTCCACTCCAAGGTGGAATTCTCTACGCTTGGCTGCAAAATAGTTGTCCACTGACCTCGGTTGTTGGCCCAATTATTAGATGGAAAGTAAAGATAAATTGCAGAAAGAAGATCGACAAACTTCTGTTATTATTCTATAACTATCATGTCTTATAATTAGTGACTATTCAAAAAACACGTATGTAAAATTGTTGATTCTTCACAAAGCTGAAGTTCTTGTGTGTTTCTTGTTTTGATGTGATATATTCCGAGAGTCCAATGTCTTATTTGTCTCTTGTGCCTTGCTACAGTTATCTTGGTTATGCTCATTCTCAACCATCAATCAAAGGGTATGCCTATGCTATTCCCTTGAATTTGAGTTCATCCGAAAAAGTGGATTTTTATGCTCAATTACAAAGTTATATGTTAGTTCTGATTTGGCAGTGCAGTGATGCTGTCAAGGGGTTTTTGGGTTTGATATAATGCATATGTGACTATTTCTTTGACTGGTTGCCATGAATAGTATCACCATTTTTATACCCTGCTGATCAAACCGACACCTAATAGTTTTCATGCGGATTTTTATTGACTGAGCAGCATATGTTTTTCACATAATCTATCCAGATGAGGAGCCTTCAAATGGCCCTATGTATGGAATTAAGTCCAAAGGGGATTCCTGGTGCTAGATTTATGTGCTTGCAAGTCGCATAATCACCTATTCCGACCAGTGTGGGACTTAGGATGGTATAGATGTTTTACTAGTGTTTTAGTGCAATTCTTGAGGGAACTAAAAGAAAAAAGTAGTCTTTCTGTTTGAGTGTTAAGATGCTTACGATCGAGACACCCTGAACCCTGCTGCTGGGTTTTAGATTTATTGGGCGCCTGAGAAAATGACTTTGATTAATCCAAAGGAGTTGCACTCCTTGGATTGATCTTCTTTGATCAATTGATGAATCTGCACGGCCTTAGGATTAAGAGGCATCAAATACAGCAATACATGAATTCTTGTGAGAAATTAGGTGGAATTTGTGTGAGTGCAGACTGCAAAGAGAATATTTTGTAGTCTTTTATGAAAGGTGCTAACTAAAACTGGAAAAACACTCCCTGGTTTATTGTGCTTTTGTGGAAGGTAATCTCTAATTACTCTTGACCCCACGTCAGCGAGACCCGCATTGGTAGTTTGTTGTAATATCTAATTACTCTGGTTGCCTCTTTTCGGGCCTTGTTATTGATTTTTTAAGTTGGAGATAGTAAGTGGAAGCATAACTCTTGCTGAGCACCCTTAAGTCTTCTTGCAAGAAATCTTTCGAATGTATATGAAAGATCTGATTGTGGCTGGAGCAACCTAGAATTCGACACGCTACACCATTTCTCTGTGTTTCTTTTGGCTGGCGAGTTGGCAATAGAACCTCCTATCATAAATTTTCTGCTATGCTGATTAGTGATTGTGTGCGCAAATGTTGTCTGAAACTTGCACGTTTCTGGTCTTCAAGTATCCATGCTGATATTATAGGGTGCCAGACAGTCCAACATTAACGGTTGAAGTGAAATGAAGAGTTTGAGCATGAATAGACTAAGTTAGGTTGGAACTAGAAAGGGCTGTATTCATATCTCTAGAGAATTAGTTCTCCTGAATGATTTTGAGCTGGAAGTGCTGATTTTTGACAGTAATGGACCCCTTGTTTGGCATTTGGTGTACAGGCATCTTTGGGGAGGCGCATAGAGACTTCAATCAACCATATTGGAGAACCAGACCATAGATGACAACGATGTTGAAGTTCATCACTCTTCTGTGGGTTAAATGACAAGCACCGAACTTTTCCTTTGCTTCCGTGTTTTTCATATTTGTATATTTTTTCCCAGCCCAATCATATGGTGATGTATTCCTTGTACTCAGGGAGACTTGCATGCACATTCAGCTTTTTGAGAGTTCATGGACCTAAAGCAAATTGCCCAAGGTCATTTTTTACCATTTTCTGTGTTTATTTGTGAAGATCTCATGCAAGAATGTGCCAATGGATAAAATTCCAAATGGGAGGGCCTCATTTGTTCTTTTTTTTCCTTTTTTGGATGTATCATTGATAAGTTTGAAAGCAGTAAAATGAAGACGGTTAATCATTTAGTCTGATTGATCTGTACAATGAAAAGAATCTGGCCACCTCCTCTTGGCTATAGTGTATTTATCCAAAAGGGAAGGTAAAATAAAGGAATTTTTGATGCAGGAAGCACGTCCCAGGGATTTATGGATGGAATACGTTTTTTGGGTAGATTATATATTCGGTTGATTTTAAGCTTGAATATGGTGTTTAATGGAATAAAATTTTTAATGTCAAACTGAAATGAAGTATGTGGTGCTTCATGTTTTTCGTAGTTTGTTGTACAACTTAGGAAAGAAATAATAAATGACCCCAAGGTATCTTATCTTTTTGGTTAAATATTTTTTGGTCCCTGACTTTTTGAAAATGAAGCTGGGGGTTTCTAAGTTATCGAACAAAAGACTTTTAGGCCATTTTTCCTATTATTTTAACCTTTGAACTTTTAGAATTTACAGAATAGTTGCTGGAATAGGAAAAACGTGCAAATAAATTTGTTTTGACTTATTAAACTTCTTATAATGATTTTACTGGTACTAGTTATCACAATCTACTACTTATATCTTATATATTATAATTTATGTGGTTATAGGCCCACCATGCTTAGCAAAAATAATTAAAGCTTAATTAGAGAGTTTTGACTGCTACCTGAATATAGTTGGCGCTGGATTCCGGCGTTCCTCTAACTTCCGGTTTACAGAGATTGCTAATCTCAACCACACCTTTCTGAGATCAAGTACAGCATAGACATGTTTCGTTTCGTACCTCATACCATAGTCACTAATCAAGTTTTAAGTATTTTTAAAAGATAGTGAGACTTTGATCAAGAAACTATAATATTTAAGATATAAGGTTTGATTGAATAACGTTTCCTACTAGGAAACTTCTTTTATTGAAAGCTTGAAAATGGTTATATTACAATCGAAAGCTTGAAGAGGGACTTAAGGTAAGATCATTAGAGATGCTTGCTCATAGAGAAATGGAGAATCTCAACTTCTCTTGTGCACAAGAATGCTCAAATGACATTGTCCCTTCTCAGCACTCGATCTCTCTATTTATAGAGGGGATGTGGGTACATAGGATGCCTTAATAGCTACAGTACATAAAGATTTTTCACATAACTACAGTACACACTTACGGCTATAATACACAATTTATTTTGTAGACTAGACGCTTGTAAAAATAGTACAATAATAGGGCAGCCGCTTTTCAGAACTTTTAGTGATGACAAGACTAGTTATCATTATTGAGATTCTGCATTCCTTCACCTCCAATTAAATCTTCAAGACCATCATTATCTAGTTAATCATCAAAATCTTCATCATTTTGCTTAAGATGCTTTGGATCCCATTCTTCGAATAATTGAAGGAGATATTTTTTTTTCCTTTTTCTGATAAGAATTTTTCAACTCCAATATCAAAGAGATAAGTAAAGATATCTTCTGATACTGCTAATTCCACCTTCACGTAGTCTTTAAATTTATTGTCATATACGAAAGTAGTGTTTCCACAATTCATTAATGTTTTTCCTAATTCGATTAATGCCCAACATTGATGATAAATGTTGAAAAATCCAATGGCTCTTGATAAAGTAAGATCAGTAACTAGATGTGCTGGATTTCCCTAAATCCAATTTTATCGTTGATCATCGAGGTCGTTGTAATTAATTATCTGAAAAAGATAATGGGCTGGTTTGGCTTTTTCATTTTCATATTCAATTAGAGCGCTCTAAACATCTAAAGTTAGGCATCTGCGAACTGAAATTTTTGTTGGTCCCTTAGTAGAGGTAAGAATCCAATGGATCCTTTTGAACATACACTGGTGAAATTTAGTTAAGGATGAGAAAAATAAGAATATTTGATTTGAGATTTCTGTGCAGTAAAGTACCATTCCGTATTTCCAGGCTTTAACAACAGGATCATTTGGAGATAATGAATTTGTTGGGAAACAAATACCACCAACTCCAGATATGCCAGGAAAATAGATCTTTGCACTGCAAGACTTTGAAATATCATAAGAATAATGATGATAAAAGTCAATGCAAGTTGCATACCACTCATTAAACTATTTTTTTTGAACATGAGAACTTATTTTTTCTTGGATATCATAAGGACACTGAAGGTAATTAATTTGTAATTCTAGAAGGAAAAGTCTTTGGACTATTAGGTAGACAGTAGATAGCAGATCAAAATATGATCTACTTTTTGTATGGAACTCTAGATTATCGATAAGGACTTTACTAGAGGGCGTAACCCGCAGTAGTAGGAATGACATTTCTTTAAGGATTTCCTCCTTTCTGCCAGGAGGTCGACTTTGATGATTACCATTGGCGAGTTCTTGAGTTAGACTATTTGCCAGGGAGTTCTTCGATCCCTATATATGTTCAATAGAGAAGGAAAACTGGTCAAGTCATAATTGCCAATGCATGAGTCGCCTTTGCGCTTGCATATTTGATAAATTCTTTTTCATAAAACCAAGTTTTCCTTTGCAATTAGTTCGAACAAGAAAAAATTTTGGGGCTAAAAAGATTAAGAACTTCTCAATTTTCCTTATGATTGCAAGAATTTCTTTTTTCATTGTGAGATAGTTACATTCGGCCTGATTAAAGCTTTCACTGCAATATTGACAAAGTTTTTTGCCTTTTTTAATTTTGAGTACCGCACTTCAGTGTTTATTGCTGACATCTATCTCAAGAACTAAATCATCTCATTCATTAGGCAAATTAAGAATAGGAAAATTTTTACACATTTTTTTGAAGTTTTAAACAATATTTGTATCATTAGTGGTCCATGTCCAACTTACGTCTTTATTGAGTTTCTGCTGCAATGGCTTTCTTAATTTGGCAAAGTCTTTAATGAAATATGAAGCATAGGTAAGGCATCCAAGAAACCTTTCTATTTGCTTCCTATCTTTGATCTTTTCAGGAAAATTTTCTATCTTTTCTAGAATATGCTTTTGTAACATGATTTGTCCAACTTTTATATCTAAGCCTAAGAACTTAATTTCTTGTTCAGCATAAATGCATTTGTTCTTTCCAAGTATAATACCATGAACAGTGCATCTTTATGTGACAGATAAGACATCATCTTTGTGTTTTTCTATAGTTTTGGAAAAGACAAGAATATCATCAATATAAACTAAACAACAGTGATTAAGATCTCTGAAGATGTTATCCATTCTTCTTTGAAATATTTGAGGTGCATTTTTAAGACCAAATGGCATTACTATCCACTCATAATGTCCTTGTGAGGCACTAAATGCAGTTAAAGGAATACTTTCCGCATCCATTTTTATCTGCCAATAACCACTTTTACAATCCATTTTCAAGAAGCAAGAGGCTCCTTGCATTCTATTGAAAAGGACAGTTTTATTTGGAATAGAATAACAATCAAAGACAGTATTATCATTAAGTTTTTTGTAATTAATTACCATTCTAGCTTTTTAAATTTTTTCTTCAGCGTGATTCCTTACCATGAAAGTAGGACTGGTGTGAGGACTCTTGCTATTCCTAGTCAATCCCTTATCCAGAAATTCGGTAGTTTGTTTATCAAATTTTTCTCCTGCCCGGATAATAGTGTTGGGATTTAATAAGGTGATTTTAGCAAATATTTTATCTTTATCTCAAAATTTTAGAGGATTGTCAGAGTAGAGTTCTTTGTATAATTTTTCTTATTATTCAACAATCTGCTCTTTAACAAATAACTCTAAATGAAATTGTTAATGCTACCTCTCTTTGTACTGGTATTACGTTCTCACCACATGGCTGCGCGTAAATTCAATATTCTGATAATTAATTTTTCAATAAGGACTGAGCGACCATTAATTGTGAATATTATCTTATTTATGGTCTGGGTGCATGGAGAATATAATCTTTGAAAATTATTTTCAATAATCATATCATGAGAGGCTCGATCAGTAGTTCATAGAACTGATATAACGCATTGAACTCCTCCTAATTCTATGGATAACCCTTCTATGGCCTCATTGTGGCTGATAACACTATTACCAGCTATCCTTACTTGTAAAGGGTTTTCAACTCTTTTCCACATCAACTCAGGAAATAATGATCTTTTTCCAAAGCATACAGAACAACCACTATTTATATAAGCGCATAGTTCATATTTGTTATATCCTTCTAAACATACCTTTGATGGGATAAAAATGCTATTAGGGTTTGTACTGGTAGCTTCATAGCATATTTCCATCATCGTGTTTTTGACTAATTCATCCTCATAAATTGGTTCACTAACTATTCTTGTTTTAAGACTCATAATTCAATCTATACTGGGTCTTGTAACTTCAAAGCTCATTCTACTCATTTCACTGGTCATGTTAATTGCATCATCTTCTTTAAGGTCTTCTTTGGCTGATGAAGATTCTTACTCATACTTCTTAATAATTGAGGTTTAATGGTGATTTTGCCTTCCTCATCAATCTTCATTATATTATCAAATAGTAAGAAGATAGTCAACCAAAGAGTGATCTACTTTTTATATCAACTCTTCTAGAAATAAAAACTCATTCTAGCAGTGATGGCATTTTATTTTGAATTTCTCCTTTTTGGGTAGGAGTTTCGATGATGATCACCATTCGCAAGTTCATATGTCAAACTATCTGTCAAAGAATTCTTCGATCCTTACATATGTTATAATAGGGAAGGAAAATTAGTTAAGTCATAATTGCTAATATAGGATTCGCCCTTGCACTTGCATATTTGATAAATTCTTTTTCACAAAACCAAGTATTCCTTTGCAATCAATTTGAGTAAGAAAAAGTTTTGGGGCTAAAAAGATTAAGAACTTTTCAATTCTCCTTATGACTGCAAGGATTTCTTTTTCCATCATGGGATGATCTACTTTATTAAAACTTGCACTTCCGTATTTTGCAGAGTTTCTCCCCTTCTTTGATTTTGAGGACTACACTCCAGTGCTCATTGCTGGCATTTGCCTTAAGAATTAAATTATCTCCTTCATTAGGCAAATTAATAACAAGAAGATATTTATGCATCTTTTCGAAATTTTAAACAATCTTTGAATCACTAGGAGTTCACGTTCAACTTACTTTTTTCTCGAATTTCTACTATAATGATTTTTCTCAATTTAGCTAAGTCTTTAATGAAATCTAAAGCATAGGTAAGGCATCCAAGAAATCTTTCTAATTGTATCTTATCTTTAATCTTCTTAGGGAAATTTTATATTTTTTTCTAAAATATGCTTTTGTAAGATAATTTGTTCAGCTTTTATTTCTAAACCTAAAAACTCGATTTCTTGTTCAGCATAAATGTACTCGTTCTCATTAAGAATGATACCATGATCAATACATCTTTGGGTGACAGCTAGAACTTCGTCTTAGTGTTGTTCTATGGTCTTGAAAAAGATAAGAATGACAGCTAAAACTTCGTCTTAGTGTTATTCTATGGTCATGAAAAAGATAAGAATATCATCAATGTAAACTAGGTAACAGTGATTAAGATCTTTGAAGATATAATATCCATTCTTCTTTGAATATTTAAGGTGCATTTTTAATACCAAATGGCATTACTATCCACTCATAATTCCCATGCAGGGCATTAAAAGTAGTCAAACGAATGCTTTCCTCATCCGTTGTTACTTTCCAGTATTCGATTTTACAGTCCATTTTTAAGCATGAAGAGGCTCCTTAAATTTTATTGAAAAGAATTGTTTTGTTTGGAGTATAATAGCTATGAAGATAGTACTATCATTGACCTTTTTATAATTGATAACCATTCTAAATTGTTCTCTTTTTTCTTCTGTATGATTTCTCACCATGAAAGCAGGACTAATGTAAGGACTCTTACTATTTCTGATTAATCCTTTATCCAAAAATTCTTTGATTTGCTCATCAAATTTGTGGATATCATGATGTGTATACACATTGTTTAACTCGAATAATAGTGTTGAGATTTTAAAAAGTAATTTTTGTACATGTCTTATCTTTATCTCAAAATTTAAGAGGGTTTATCATATTAGAGTTCTTTGCATAATTATTCTTGTTGTTCAATAATCTGCTACTTCTTGTTGTGAGGGGATTACCTGCTGACTGGTTGCGTGTAAACTCAATTTTCTAATAAAGGTATGTTTATTTAATTTATCAATTGGAACAAAGTGGCCATTTTTTGTGACTATGATTTCGCTTAAGGTCTGTGTGCATGGAGAATATAGCCTTTGAAAATTATTTACAATAATCATATCATGGGAGGGTTGATCAGTAACTTATGGAGCGGGTATATTGCATTGGTCTCCACCAATTTCTATGGATAATCCCTCTATGGCTTCCTTATGGCCGATTGTGCTATTATTAACTATTCTTACTTGTAAAGGATTCTTTGCTTTTTTTCCGTATGAATTTTGGGAATAGCAATCTTTTTCCAAAATAGACATAACAACTACTATCGATAAAAGAACACAATTCATATATGTTGTATTCTTCCAAAAATACATTTATTAGGATATAAATGCTATTAGGATTATTATTAGTGGTTTCCTAATGTATTTTTAAAGTCATATTTTTGACTAATTTATCCTTATAGATTAGCTCATTAACAGTCCTTGTTTTGTACCCATTGGCTTTTCCATCTAAACTCATACTTTGATCTGCATTATGCCTTGCAAGTTTAAAACTCATTCTATTCATGTCACTGACCATAGTAATTGTATTATTTTCTTTAAGCTCTTCCGTAGTTGTTAAAGATCCTTATCCACAGTCTGATCTTGCACTCATGCTTCTTAATAATTGGGGTTTAATGGTAATTTTTCCATTCTCATCGATTTTTATTACATTCTTCTTATTGATGTTCGAGGAATTGGATAAGCTAGATATCCAAGACCTGACAATTTTTATCTCATGGGAATTTGATTTCATCCTTTGAATTTTTGGCATAGGAGTTGGAGTTTCAATTTTTTTTTTTTTTGGTCGTTATCATTGTTAGCTTAGTCTTTGGATTTATGATATTATCTAATTTGTACATTATTTTCCAAAATTTCCTTAGTGACTAACTTCCCTTCTTCATGTCTGTCACAACTATTTATATCTTAAGGGGTAGAAAGTTTTTGGCAGATTCATCTTTTAGGCTCATATAATTGTTAGGTCGGCAATTGAATCATCTTGAACTATTACACAAGTTGGTCTTGATGCATGTAATAATTTGATTATTAAATTTGGCATGACTAATATCACATAGCAAAGTATACAGATCAATATCTTTGTCATAACACTACAATGGTGTAGTTTGGACTTGGACATTTCTAACATGGATATACTTGTATTTTTTATCCTTGTTATACTTAAGGATGTTTTTCTAATTAATGAGATTAACTTCTCCCACATTATGCTCATAGTCTTTCATCTCTAAATTCATTTCCATCATTTTGCATACATACTTTTTAATTGAAAGATAAATTTTTTATAGATCATGTCCCTATGAATTATAGAAAGGACCTAATCTTCTTCGATACTTTCATTCTTATTATCTACTATAAATTCTTCTTCTTGAAGATCACCAAGACTAATTGAGCTATTTTTTATCATATTACTTGTTTCTTCGTAATCGCTTTCTTCATATTCATCTTTCATTACTATTTCAACAATTTTTTTGTTGTTTGTTAGGGCAAGACGTAATGCTTCTTCTTCATTAAGCTCAAAAAAGTCTAAACTACCCAATGTTTCAATAAATTTTTTGTTCTTCCTATTTTTACATTCATTTGAATAATATCCTACTTCTCCGCATGTCCAACACTTACGGTCGTTTTTCCCTATGAGACAATAAGCGGTCATTCTAAAAAATCTTTGTCATTTGGAGCTTGGTTTGCTATAATACTTTCTTTTATATTTCTCTGTCATTTTCCTGTTAAAGTTCTTTTTCTTATAAAATTTTCTTTTCTTTTCTTCTCAGGTTCATTTTCCCATTGATGAGGATTATCCCAAGAAGCTATAGATTGTTTCTTCATTTTCTTTCGTTTTTAGAGATTAAGACATTGATCATTGACCCATTTTTTTAGATAAGAGATTCTTGTACCAAGGGTATCGATAGCGACTGCTTTTTGAAGCCATGTGACGCGAAGAGAAAACCCAAATCACCCCCTAAAAGTTGATTAGTTCATGACTCGCTTATTAGTGGTGCATTATATCAAATAAAGCTTCTCGCACGAGTTATCCAGAAATTTCAATTTCGCAAGTTGACTTTGAGTTGCTTTAAGGATGATCAAATAAGCTTCAAAATTAGTGTTTTAGCTATAGTTGGATAGCTCCAGATGTATCTTTTTTAATGAGCTATAGAACTCCTTCAAATGCCAAGTATTGAGCAATTTATGAAGCTTAAACCGAGCAAGGGTCGGTGTGGGTTAGGATATGCACAGTTTTGAGTACGAGTTGAATTGGGCCATCAAATGGATGGTTAAAGGGTTAATATTTTACGGTTAGTGGACACCTTCACCAAATTTCCATTAAATATCTTCCCCAAATTCCTCCATGTGGCATGGTGGATGATGACACCAATCTATTACATGTGCAGCAACATTTTCAACCTTGCATTTTGGACAATTCATCAGTAGCCTAGAAGCTTCTAATTTCAATATGCTTAAATTATTATTTAAATGTTATTGGTTGGAGTGGATGCTTGAATCCTATTGACCCACATTAGCCTCTTAGGTGCTTCATTTCTATTAGCTTAATTTGTATCTTGATAAAGGGGGCACTAATTCTTGTGACTATAAACTAGCTGTAACGCCCCCAGCCCCTAGGGCCGGGAACGCTACGTTTTCTTAACTTTCGATCAAAATCTCGGGGCGAAACGTACAAAATTTTCCCTTAAAAATGACTATTTTCAGGCTAAAAGCCTTACAATAAACCCCTACAAATCAATGGAAGCGTAAAACATTTAAAAAAAGTTCAATGGCTACACGCCAGAGTCCATAACTCAACGAGCAACTCGCTCGGAGTACACCAAATAGAGTAGTTCATTAATACGGGAAAAGTAAAAGATACAACTCAACGGTTCACACAACTGGAGTACTGGGATTTACATCCCAAAATGTGGCTGATTTCAACTAAAAAGACAACTGGCTACTAAGATGGTTGGCACACATGGTCGTACAGAGCGACTCCTAAACCGAATACACTACATGAATTGGAATACTTGTTTACAAACGTTTACAATTCTAGGAATATATTACATGACTTTGTTAAACACGTAAAGCTCCCTTTATTAGGCACACATGACACCTTGCAGGCAAGAATAGATTCCATCTTGACATAGCTAACTCAAATTCTTCCTGTCACAAAGAAAACCTGAGGAAAAAGCGAAAAGAGTAAAGGGGTGAGCAACCACACGCTCAGTGAGTGTCCCTCGACCCCCTTAACACCAAAACCGTTGCAGGCAATAATATCTTTATTAGTCACATATCACGTATTCATACTTTACTATCATATTAGACATTCACAAAATTCTTAAGGAAGGATTACTATCCATAATTTCATTTTGGCCGTTCAACTCATTTTTAGGCCCCTGAATGACTAAATTCCTTACTAACAGGCAGTCAAACACTCAAGCAAACATCGAGGGCTAAGCACATAACTTTCTTTCATGGATTATGTGATATAATTTGTGATTTATGCTTTGTCCATCTAATTCACTCATATGAGATGCTAAACATATGAAGTAGAGATTATGCCACGAACTTTCATTAGCTAAACATGCACATTCAAACTCATATGCTCGATGCATTATAAGGGTATGACCATGCTGTACTTGGAATTTCGTTTATACTGCACTTAGATTCTTATTCACATGATGTACATGAAAATCTTTCTTTTCTTTTTGTGAAAATACTTTACTTAGCCTCTTTAGTTTCATATTCTTAAAAGAATCTCTTTCATATTGGTCTCATGATGACCCTTAAAAACTTTCTTTCTGAAATACTTAAAAAGGCAAAACGCCGACTGCTCTTCTTACTTGTTCGGAAATTACTCTGGGCATAAGATCATCATAAAGTGCTAGTTGGGAGAGATCTACACTCAATCCCAGTGAGATTAACTCACACTAAGCTCTACTCCCGTGATGGCAACTAACTTTTGGACCTTAACCCTCGTCAGGGTCTCTAAGGATTACTCCCTAGGCTAGGGATTCTCCCGTTCAAGCAGCTTCACTCCTATCTATTGTCGCTAAGCACTTATCTTAGCCATTTAAAGCAACTGGTCATAACGATTAATAAGTTTGCTGCCTCTCACAACGAAATCCTTTATCATACAACTCACGCTTTGCAAAACTCTTTAGAGATTTCCCCGTTCCAGCAAGCTCACTCCCAAAACTGTATTCGTTTAGTTAAAATAGGCCATCATGCACTAATAATTATGGCTACTATCATTTCAAAACATGAAATCCTTCTTTTTCAAAACTCATCCTTATGCAAATAATTAAACTTAATGACATAGAAAGGGTAGGGGTGCACATGTACACATTCAAACACTTCATAATTCAACTTAGCAACATGAGCCACACATGGCCTCGCAATCCACACGATTGCGGTTAATTACAACCCAGACTCCCTCCTCACATAGCAACCGACTACAGGAAACCTCGAACCACTCATCGTTCTACCCAAACCATCCGACTACCATATCGGTTTTCAATTCCATAACCATAGCATATTATCATAAAAGTCACATGAAATGGCTACATATAAATTTACCGAGCGAGCAGCAACCATCCAGCAGCTCAATACAGCATATATAAGCATGCGTATATATATATATGTTGCATTAACTTAAAATAAGTCCTTAAAGAACTAAACTCACAAGGCATGAATCTTATTGCATTCACATCTCACAACAGAAGGTAACATGCCATTTTCATATCTTTTTCAAACATAATTTTAACCAGATGGACAAGCATCGATTCAAGTTGTTTAACATGTTAATTCGAAGTTACTACTCAGGCATGAATTAACTAACTATTCAAGCATTGATTCTAAGTGCTCACATATCACTTCAAAGTTACTATTTAGGCATGAATTAACTAATTATACAAGTATCGATTCTAAGTATTCTCATTTCATTTCGAAGCGATTAATCGAGCATGAATTAACTAAGCGTACATGTGTCGATTCTAAACATTCACGTTTCAATTCGAAGCTATTAAACGAGCATGAACTAACTTAATTAAACAAACATCAATTCGAATGCTAGCATGTTAATTCGAAACTACTTTTTAGGCATGAATTAACTTAATTAAACCAACGCCGATTCGAATGCTAACATGTTAATTCGAAACTACTTTTTAGGTATGAATTAACTTAATTAAACTAACGTCGATTCGAATGCTAACATGTCAATTCGAAACTACTTTTTAGGCATGAATTAACTTAATTAAACCAACGTCGATTCGAATGCTAACATGTCAATTCGAAACTACTTTTTCGGCGTAAATTAACTTAATTAAACTAATGTCGATTCGAAGCATTCTTATGTTATTTCGAAGCTATTTTTCAAACATGTATTAACTAAATATACTTGAATCGATTCTAAACATGCATAATTCATTTCGAAGCTATTTTTCAAGCGTGAACTAACTAAACTAACATATATCGATTCAAAGCCACTTTCGAGTATTAATCAACTAAACTAACATTTAACGATTTGAAGTCATTTTCAGGCATAAATTAACTAAACTTAACATGCATTGATTTAAACTAAATTCAGTTGAAACAGAACATGCATAATTTCGATTAATCTGACTAAACCTAAACTGACATGCATCGCAACTTAAGGGTTAAAGCGATTTCGAAATTACTAATACTTGGGAGGTAAGAAACACCCACCTCATTACAAGCTAGAGGTTCGTTCGAGGGCTCTGGGCTCAACTTTGAGTGCTTGAAAAAATTCGATTCCTTGACCCATGCTTGCTGACTGCTCGACTAGACTAGACCACACACAAATCTGCCCCAGTCACGCACCCAAGCCCATGCAAAATGGACCCCGATTCGACCAGGACTTCATTCACTAGCTTAAGGTTGTGATGGGTGTTCAATACAGCGAATTAACAACCAATTTACAGGACAATTGAAGTAGCTTGAAACAAGGTTGCATGCCCAAGCCTGGGCATGCATTCGGTGCCCCCAATTTGACGCCCAAACTGACCTCCAACATGGTGATTTCTCCCCGAATTTTGTCCAGATTTGGCGCCAAGGTTTTGCTAGTTTGTGGGGAAGGTAGAATGAGTGGAATTACAGCTAGAAGAGGGGGAAATCGAGTGGATTTTCTAGTGTTTTTAGCCGCGGGCATGGTGGAGCGAGAGGAGATGAGGAAGAAGAAGTTGAGAAGGGAGAGAGAGGGCTCAGGGGCTGTCGTGACCGAGAAGGAGGACAAACAAGAAAGGGGTTTGCAAAATTACAAAAACACCCCTCCCTCCTCTATTTTCATCCCAAACTGTTTGATACTTGACACCGCTAGTCTAATTTGTAACCCGAATTCTAAACCCAAAATCGATAACACTATTCTACCACCCATTTTGTTCAAAGATGTAACCGGTTTGGCTAATTGGGATAAGGCTAATTTGTTCAAAGGATGTGTCTTTCCTTGGGATGAACCCAAAGGAAAAATCGGCTATATGTGCTACTGGAAAGAACCTAGGTCTCATAAAATGGGTATTCGTTCTGGATGATTTGTCAAAGTCTTCAAGTTTTGGAATAACATTGTTAACTATATCGAGTTCTTCCTCAATCTCATTGTTTTCACTTTCTACCACCCATTTTTTATTTTTTTTAAAATCCAGTTTCCTCTTAATGTCGTCTATAGAAATAACATCCAAAACTTCTAGTTTAATCAAGTTCATTTATTGATATATTTCTTCTTCTAAGTGGATATTACTATTCTATTCATTATCATCATATAACACTTCTTGTTTGTTTGTGTAATAACTCGAATCTAAAATCACGCTAATTACCTTATATTATCTTAATTACAATTTAATTAAATTGGACACCGCATTTCAATTTGGTATTTTATATATGTATGTCTATTTATGCAATTACAAGTTGAATCGATAGAGTGACCTCAGAATGTATTTTGTTACACTCCTGAATAACTCATTTAAATGCTAATAAATAGTTGAACGACAATTAAATAAAAATTAGTCTAATTATTAAATGGCTAATTTTGGAAAATGATAACAATAATAATAAGCTAAGGAATACATATAAAAGAGTGCAAGGAGTAATAATTGAAAATTAAAATCCTTTCTTCCAAACAATTTACAGATTTCTAAATACAGAATGTCTATTTAATTAAACATTTAAGTGAAAATTCTTAATTTTTTTATAACAATTATGTGTTTTTGTCAAAAAAAATTCAAACTTATCTGTTATCAAATTATCTTTCTTTCATAGATTACTTTTGAAAATTAAACATCTGTGCAGAAGTACGGACACAAACTACTCAGCCCAAAAACAAACATACATATATATTGGGGAAAAAAGAAGGAAAGAAGATTATTAATATAAATGATGTCAGTAAAATCTAGTGAGCATTAGGTTGTGATTTATAAAAGAAAAAAAAGGAAAAATAAATAAAATAAAGCTTAAAATAAACAAATTCAATCCACTAATGCAATCCCCCATTCACCAAATGCCCAGCCCCCCCACCCTTTGTGTCTTCCCGAAACTAGACCCCCTTACCTGTCTCGGGTCTGTCCCTAGCGTCTCCAGCCACACCTTCAAAGCCGCCCGTTTCGCTGGTTGTTGACTAGGCTGAACTCCGCCAACCACCACCCACCGGCATCACCATCTACTTTTTCTTGTTTTGTCCCAATTGAGTGTAAGAAGGTGAAACCCTAACTCCTCATAAATTTGGTTTTGATTATTTTATGGTTGAATTTTTGTAGTAAATGATATATTTAGCTTTGGGGAGTATTAATTTGTAATTTCCTTGGTTTTGTTTGTGTCGAAATGCTTGAGGTTGAAGGTGAACACGGTGTGTGTTGGTTGGAGTTTGGAGGTGAATTCAAGTTTGTTATGCCGATTTTGGTGTTTAAATGGTTTTTAATGAATATTGAATGGAAATAGTGAGAGACGTAGGTATTGGTTGTGTGGGTTGTTGTTGCCACGAGCTTGATAGTTTAGGGATTGGATGCTTGGATGGAAGCGCAAGCTTGTGTTGATTTAATGATTTTGGATAAATTTTAATTATAATTGAATGAAAATAAAGAGGTGTTTGTATGTGTATGACGTTTTTTAGTATAAGTGTATGTCATGAGTTAATTTTCAAGTGAGGATAGTGGAGAAGAGAACGGAGGGAAATATAACAACTTTGCATGTTTTAAAATTTTAAGCTAAGTGTGGAGTGAGTTAGATTATATGACTAGGAGGTTAAAAAAGTGTTGTTATAACTAAAATTAAGGATGGTTTGAGACTAAAAGTGAGAAGGAAGGAGGGGATAAGTAGTGTTAGGAGCATAAAATTTATTAACGTAATATGTTTATATGGTTTATTTCTACTAATGAATATTTGTATGATTTGGGACTCAATTTGAACCCGAACCCAAGCCCATGACGTTAAGCCGTATCGCAATCAAATAGTTTAAATCATAATGACGGTAACAGCGGTGAGAGTATCAAAGAAAAACAATAATAATAATAATAATAACAATAATAATAATAACACTAATAATATTGATCATGAGTAAAATAACCACAATTCTAATAATAATAAATGATAGTAATGATGTTAATACTAACAAGTGTGACAATAACGATATTAACGAGGTTATAATGATAATTCGAATGGTAATGACGATGACGTCAATGTTAATAAAAACAAAGCCAGTTACATCAATATCCTATTATAATGTTTAAAAAAATGAGCGTTACCATTATCCAAAGAAGGAATAGAAACAAAGCGTACTAGAATTGATTTACGTAATAATGCGTATGTCGATAATTTTTTTCTTAAAAAAAAGAGAGAGCCAAAGAGCTTAGAAATACCTATTAAATCAGAAAATTCAATAAAGTTTCCTACACTCGCACTAATCGTGAAATTACGCATTAATTTTGAGTAGAAGTGAGGCAACCTCTGCTGCTTCAGTCTACCAACGAACATTTTTCATTATAGAGAAGAGAGACTTCAAAGACCAGGTACTTATATTGCATGCGTTCTTCAAAAACTCACAAATTTATACTGGGAGCTGAACGTGAACTTCATGGCTCTGTTTATTTGGGAGAAAGATACTTCGCTTGGAGAAAAAACTTCCTCAAACTTAGGAGGCTGCGCTCCCTCCCAAGACAACGATTTTTGTTCCGTAAGTTGGATGTAAACAACCTTATAATGTAAATGAATTTGTAATTATGTTTTCATGGTTTAGTCCTGGTGGCGTACAGACATACTTAGCCATTCTTTTGGAGGAACTCATTTCCATTACCATGTGAGAACTGTTTCAGTTACTTGGATGTGTAAATGAAGAAACAAAGCTGGGGGTGACGGGTTTTCCCTTTGATCTAGATGGATTCTTTGTATTCTAAATATGGAACGATGTGAAAATTGAGCCAACTAATTAATGTGATTAAATTACCCAATATGAAATCATTGCGATGTTGATTTTTACCTAGTTAGCCATTTATTTGCTTATTTACTTTTGCTGATGTGTGTTCATCAATCATACATTCAACAATTAGTGATCCTGGCAAGGCCCTCTGCAAATGCTTAATAGCCATCAAAAGAACTCAACATAGGATGGGATGACATTTGTGAGAGTGCAGCCAATCAAAATTTGTTGGATATATGTATAACCAACATCCTGGGGTAAATCCTGATGCATATAGTCGTCCTGGTTGTCTTTGGCATTAGCCAACTGGTCTTTGCATTGCCTTAGCATTTTGTTTTCAATCTTGTGTTTTCAAGTTGTAAATGAATTTAAACTGAATCCTCCTTGGAATATGGTAAAATGGATGACATTTGATGGATTATGCATTGCCCAGTATGGCTATAAGCTCTAGCATTTGTTTCATGATAGGAATATTGGCTTGATTACTACCTATGCCAGATAGCAATGTATTTCTACAACCTACAGACTAGTCCTTGTTGATCATTTAAGCTTCTGCAGGGTAAATCAGTGAGAGAGTATGAACTGGTTGCAACGCAAAATCTACCTATACAATGTCACTTTTGGACTCTATATGCTAGATTGGTGGGAGCGCTACCTTTTTAGTATCCTTATGCCTATTGAGTGTATGTTTTTTTGTTGACTCATTTGTTTTTCTATTTGTCCATTCTTACTTTCCCATCTGCTAGCAGTTATTTTATTTTATTATTAATTTTTTGGTGTGCGGTTTGCATATACAATTGGAATTCCATTTGTTGTCTTATGTGATGCCAGAAAATTTCACCAGCTCTACTAATGCCTGTGTTTCTTATGTTGATATTTTCTCCTGCATTATGCTGTCTTATGCCAATCCTTCTATTAAACTTTTAGCAGTATTTCAGAGGTGTGTTGACAACCAAATCCTCCCAACTAAAATGGAAACGATGATTTAAATGACCTTCTAATATTGAGCAAAGAGCCAAAGAGGTCCCTATTAGCTGAAGAGCAGCTCTAAGTCAAGCAAGGACTGTGAATTATACAAAAATGTATAATTTTACTTTTGTACTTGATTTCTGCTATGTGATTTGGTGTTGTAACCAGCATAATGTTCTAGTATCATAGTGCTTGATTACATTTGCTTTGATCGATTGCCTATGCTAATTTAGCGTGTTTGTTGAGGCTTATCAGCATTGAGTCCTTGGTGGACAAAAAAGCTTACAAGTCCTTCTGCTAGTTGGCATGATCGGTAATGTCGCTAAGGAAGCAAAAAGGGCTGTTTATCTTTGTGCTGCACTATGATATACAATGCAATAAAGATGGTTGTTGCATGCTGTCTGTTATGAGATATGGGTTAGCCTGGGAGGAGCTTCATATCTGGATTTTCATTTTCTAGGCTTTGATGGAAAAAATATCATGGAAGTGGGTCAGTGAGGATAGATTCATGCCAATCTTTTCCAAAGTTATGCCTGAATTCTATACATGCTTGTCTTCATGCATAATATCTATTTTTCATAATGTATTTAACTATTCCTATTTAGGAGTGTAAGGGGTGTACGTCCTTCTTTTTGACAGTGTATAATCTCTATTTCGTCCCCAGTTTCATGTCTTTATCTTTTGCAGTGGATGGCTTATGTTATATTGTTAGAGCATTTGCATTCAGGATTTTATTTATCTCACTATCTTCTTGCATTGCTGATGTATCGAACCATTCCTGATGCTAATTTGTAATCAGTCTCTTAGCTTAAGAAAACGACTTTCAGCTAAGTTCTCGTCTATAGATTTGTGCATTGTGCCCATGTGATCCTTAGCCTGAACAGATACTCTGATCATCGTCCTAATGTGGTTTATTTTCCACAATGTATCTCGACATGTGATTGATTTTTGCAAGAGGTAACATCGATTATCCCTTGCTTGTTATACTTGCAGTTATAGAGTTCCTATAGTTTCAGAAATTCTGTTATAGCTGAAGTAACGGCATGCGGAAATGAACCAAATTGATTTGTGAGGGTTGTGAGATGGGTTTGTGGGATACTCCTATTTCTTGACTGGAAAAAAGGAAAAAATTCTAACTTGTGATACAAATGAGCCGAGTCAAGCTCAGATACACCAGTGAGCTTTGGACAGGTTTGTGAAATAATAAAAACAGTGAATAAAAATAATCATGCAGTGGCTCGGCCATTGATGTGATTTCAGAGGCTAAATTCTAATTTCTACCAACTGATACAAGAACAATTTCATCACTATATCATCCCTTGTCCATTGCGCACCTAAATTTCAAACTGCTGTTGTTGTACTAACCTTCACCATGCTCTATTCTACTTCTGTCATCTTGCATACTTATTATTTTATTATCCTGAAATGGTTTCAAATGTAGATATACATTTTCCCCTTCTCAAGTTTAGCCTCAAGAGTGGAAAATGGGAAGCATTTACTTAGGTGAAACTCCACCTAGCCTCAAGCAAGGGGTGCACATCCTCAAGCTTGCATAATAATTTGAAAACCAAACCTTGCGCCTACCAGATAAAATAGTTGTCCACTGACCTAGGTTGTTGGTCCAATTATTAGATCGAAAGTACAGATAAAATTCAGAAAGAAGATTGACAAACTTCTGATATTACTATATAACTATCATGTCTTATAATTAGTGACTATTCAAAAAACACGTATGTAAAATTGTTGGTTCCTCAGAAAGCTGGAGTTCCTATGTGTGTTTCTTGTTTTGATGTGATATATTCTGAGAGTCCAATGTCTTATTTTTCTTGTGTACCTTGCTACAGTTATCTTGGTTATGCTCATTCTCAACCATCAATCAAAGGGTATGCCTACGTTATTCCGTTTAATTTGAGTTCATCCTAAAAAGTGGATTTTTTTGCTGAATTACAAAGTTATATGTTAGTTCTGATTTGGCAGTGCGGTGATGCTGTCAAGGGGTTTTTGGGTCTGATATAATGCATATGTGACTCTTTCTTTGACTGGTTGCCATGAATAGTATCACCCTTTTTATACCTTGCTGATCAAACCGACACCTAATAGTTTTCATGCGGATTTTTAGTGACTGAGCAGCATATGTTTTTCACATAATCTATCCAGATGAAGAGCCTTCAAATGGCCCTACGTATGGTTAAATTAAGTCCAAAGGGGATTCCTGGTGCAAGGTTTACGTGCTTGCAAGTCGCATTAATCACCTATTCCGACCAGTGTGGGACTTAGGATGGTATAGATGTTTTACTAGTGTTTTCGTGCACTTCTTGAACGAGTAGAAGAAAAAAGTAGTCTTTCTGTTTGAGTGTTAAGATGCTTACGATCGAGATACCCTGAACCCTGCTTCTGGGTTTTAGATTTATTGGGCACCTGAGAAAATGACTTTGATTAATCCAAAGGTGGATTGATCTTCTTTGATCAATTGATGAATCTGCACGACCTCAGGATTAAGAGGCATCAAATACAGCAATACATGAATTCTTGTGAGAAATTAGGTGGAATTTGTGTGAGTGCAGACTGCAAAGAGAATATTTTGTAGTCTTTTATGAAAGGTGCCAACTAAAACTGGAAAAACACTCCCTGGGTTAGTGCGCTTTTGTGGAAAGTAATCTCTAATTACTCTTGACCCCGCGCAACCGAGACCCACATTGGTAGTTTGTTGTAATATCTAATTACTCTGGGTGCCTCTTTTCGGGCTTTGTTATTGATGTTTTAAGTTGGAGATTAAATGGAAACATAACTCTTGCTGAGCACCCTTAAGTCTTCTTGCAAGAAATCTTTCGAATGTATATGAAAGATCTGATTGTGGCTGGAGCAACCTAGAATTCGACACGCTACACCATTTCTTTGTGTTTCTTTTGGCTGGCGAGTTGGCAATAGAACCTCCTATCATAAATTTTCTGCTATGCTGATTAGTGATTGTGTGCGCAAATGTTGTCTGAAACTTGCACGTTTCTGGTCTTCAAGTATCCATGCTGACATTATATGATGCCAGACAGTCCAACATTAATGGTTGAAGTGAAATGAAGAGTTTGAGCATGAATAGACTAAGTTGGGTTGGAACTAAAAAGCTGTATTCATATCTCTAGAGAATTAGTTCTCCTGAATGATTTTGAGCTGGAAGAGCTGATTTTTGACAGTAATGGACCCCTTGTTTGGCATTTGGTGTACAGGCATCTTTGGGGAGGCGCATAGAGACTTCAATCAACCATATTGGAGAACCAGACCATAGATGACAACGATGTTGAAGTACATCACTCTTCTGGGGGTTAAATGACAAGCACCGACTTTTTCCTTTGCTTCCGTGTTTTTCATATTTGTACATTTTTTCCCAGCCCAATCATATGGTGATGTATTCCTTGTATTCAGGGAGACTTGCATGTACATTCAGCTTTTTGAGAGTTTATGGACCTAAAGCAAATTGCCCAAGGTCATTTTTTACCATTTTCTGTGTTGATTTGTGAAGATCTCATGCAAGAATGTGCCAATGGATGAAATTCCAAAAGGGAGGGCCTCTTTTGTTCTTTTTTTTTTTTGTTTTTTGATGTATCATTGATAAGTTTGAAAGCAGTAAAATGAAAACGGTTAATCATTTAGTCTGATTGATCTGTACAATGAAAAGAATCTGGCCACCTCCTCTTGGCTATAGTGTATTTATCCAAAAGGGAAGGTAAAGTAAAGGAATTTTTGATATGGGAAGCACTCCTAGTGATTTATGGATGGAATATGTTTTTTGGGTAGATTATATATTCGGTTGAGTTTAAGCTTGAATCTGGTGTTTAATGGAATAAAACTTTTAATGTCAAACTGAAATGAAGTATGCGGTGCTTTAGTTTGTTGTACAACTTAGGAAAGAAATAATAAATGACTCCAAGGTATCTTATTTTTTTGGTTAAATAGTTTTTGGTCCCTTACTTTTTGAAAATAACGCTAGGGTTCTTTAAGTTTTCGAACAAAAGACTTTTAGACTCTTTTTTTAATTATTTTAACCCTTGAACTTTTAGAATTTTGCAGAATAGTTGCTGGAATAGGAAAAACTTGCAAATAAATTTGTTTTGACTTATTAAACTTCTTATAATGATTTTACTGGTACTAGTTATCACAATCTACTACTTATATCTTATATATTATAATTTCTATGGTTATAGGCTCACAATGCTTAGCAAAAATAATTAAATCTTAATTAGAGAGTTTTGACTGTTACCTGAATATAGTTGGCGCTGGATTCCGGCGTTCCTCTAACTTCCGGTTTACAGAGATTGCTAATTTTAACCACACTTTCCTTAGATCAGGTACAGCACGGATCTGTTTCGTTTCTTACCTCAGATTGTAGTCACTAATCAAGTTTTAAGTACTTTTCAAAGGTAGTGAGACTTTGATCAAGAAACTATAATATTTAAGATATAAGGTTTGACTGAATAACGTTCCTTACTAGGAAACTTCTTTTATTGAAAGCTTGAAAGTGATTATATTACAATCGAAAGCTTGAAGAGGGACTTAAGGTAAGATCATTAGAGATGCTTGCTCATAGAGAAATGGAGAATCCCAATTTTTCTTGTGCACAAGAATGTCCAAATGATCGTATCCCTTCTCAGCACTCGACCTCTCTATTTATAAAGGGGATGTGGGTACATAGGATGCCTTAATGGCTACAGTACATAAAGATTTTTCACATGACTACAATACACACTTACGGCTATAATACACAATTTATTTTGTAGATTAGAAACTTGTAAAAATAGTACAATAATGGGGAAGCCACTTTTCAGAACTTTTAGTGATGACAAGATTAATTATCATTATTGAGATTCTGCATTCCTTCACCTCCAATTAAATCTTCAAGACCATCATTATCTAGGTAATCATCAAAATCTTTATTAATTTGCTTAAGATGCTCTGGATCCCAATCTTCAAATAATTCAAGGAGATATATTTTTCCTTTTTCTGATAAGAATTTTCCATCTCCAACATCAAAGAGATAATCAAATATATCTTCTGACACTGCTCATTCCACCTTCATGTAGTTTCAAATTCATTGTCATATGCAAAAGTAGTGTTTCCACAATGTATTAATGTTTTTCCTAGTTCGATTAATACCCAACATTGGTGATAAATGTTGAAAAATCCAATGGCTCTTGATAAAGTAAGAGCAGTAACTAGATGTGCTGAATTTTCCCGAATCCAATTTTGTCAATGATCATCGAGTTTGTTGTAATCAATTATCTGAACAAGATAATGGGCTGGTTTGACTTTTCCATTTTCATATTCAATTAGAGCGCTATAAGCATCTGAAGTTAGGCATCTGCGAATTGAAATTTTTGTTGGTCCCTTAGTAGATGTAAGAATCCAATGAACCCTTTTGAACATGCACTACTGAAATTCAGTTAAGGATGAGAAAAATGGGAATTTTTGATTTGAGATTTCTGTGACGTAAAGTATCATCCCGTACTTCTAGGCTTTAAAGACAAGATCATTTGGAGATAATGAATTTGTTGGGAAACAAATACCACCAACTCCAGATATGCCGGAAAAATAGGTCTTTGCACTACAAGACTTCGAAATATCATAAGAATAATGATGATAAAAGTTAATGCAGGTTGCATACCACTCATTGAACCATTTTTCTTGAACATGAGAACTTATTTTTTTCTTGGATATCATAAGGACACTGAAAATAACTAATTTGTAATTCTAGAAGGAAAAATCTTTGAGTTATTAGGTAGGCAGTAGATAGTAGATCAAAATGTGACATACTTTTTGTATGGAACTTTAGGTTATCGATAAGGAATTTACTAGAAGGCGTAACCCGTACTAGTAGGAATGACATTTCTTTAAGGATTTCCTCCTTTCTTGCCAGGAGGTCGGCTTTGATGATCACCATTGGTGAGTTCTCGAGTTAGACTGTTTGCCAGGGAGTTCTTCGATCCCTATATATGTTCAATAGAGAAGGAAAACTGGTCAAGTCATAATTGCCAATGCATGAGTCGCCTTTGCGCTTGCATATTTGATAAATTCTTTTTCATAAAACCAAGTTTTCCTTTGCAATTAGTTCGAACAAGAAAAAATTTTGGGGCTAAAAAGATTAAGAACTTCTCAATTTTTCTTATGATTGCAAGAATTTCTTTTTTCATTGTGAGATAATTACATTCGGCCGGATTAAAGCTTTCACTGCAATATTGACAAAGTTTTTTGCCTTTTTTAATTTTGAGTACCGTACTTCAGTGCTCATTGCTGGCATCTATCTCAAGAGCTAAATCATCTCATTCATTAGGTAAATTAAGAGCAGAAAAATTTTTACACATTGTTTTGAAGTTTTGAACAATATTTGTATCATTAGTGGTCTATATCCAACTTACGTCTTTCTTGAGTTTTTGCTGCAATGGCTTTCTTAATTTGGCCAAGTCTTTAATGAAATCTGAAGCATAGGTAAGGCATCCAAGAAACCTTTCTAGTTGCTTCCTATCTTTGATCTTTTCATGAAAATTTTCTATTTTTTCTAGAATATGCTTTTGTAAGATGATTTGTCTAGCATTTATATCTAAGCCTAAGAATTGAATTTCTTGTTCAGCACAAATGCACTTGTTCTTTCCAAGTATAATACCATGATCAGTGCCTCTTTGGATGACAGATAAGATATCATCTTTGTGTTTTTTTATAGTTTTGGAAAAGATAAGGCTATCATCAGTATAAACTAAACAATAGTGATTAAAATCTCTGAAGATGTTATACATTCTTCTTTGAAATATTTGAGATGTATTTTTAAGACCAAATGACATTACTATCTACTCATAATGTCCTTGTGGGGTACTAAATACAGTTAAAGAAATACTTTTCTCATCCATTTTTATCTGCTAATAACCACTTTTACAATCCATTTTCAAGAAGTAAGAGGCTCTTTGAATTCTATTGAAAATGACAGCTTTATTAGGAATATAATAACCATCAAAGACAGTATTATCATTAAGTTTTTTGTAATTAATTTCCATTCTAGCTTTTTTAATTTTTTCTTCTACATGATTCCTTACCATAAAAGCAGGACTGGTGTGAGTACTCTTGCTATTCCTAGTTAATCCCTTATCCAGAAGTTCTTTAATTTGTTTATCAAATTCTTGAATGTCCTGGTGAGTATATACCATTTGTTTAACCTGGATAATAGTATTGGGATTTAATAAAGTGATTTTAGCAAATATTTTATCTTTATCCTAAAATTTTAAAGGATTGTCAGAGTATAGTTCTTTGCATAATTTTTCTTGTTGTTCAATAATCTGCTCTTTAACAGATAACTCTAGTAATGAAATTGTTAATGCTACATCTCTTTGTGCTGGTATTACCATCTCACCACGCTGGCTGCGCGTAAATTCAATTTTCTGATGATTAATTTTTCAATAAGGACTGAGCAACCATTAATTGTGAATATTATCTGATTTATGGTTTGGGTGTATAGAGAATATAATCTTTGAAAATTATTTCCAATAATCATATCATGAGAGGGTTGATCAATAGTCCATAGAACTGATATAATGCATTGAGCTCTTCCTAGTTCTATGGATAACCCTTCTATGGCCTCATTGTGACTGATAATAGTATTACCAGCTATCCTTACTAGTAAAGGATTTTTAGTTCTTTTCCACATCAACTCAGGAAATAATGATTTTTTTTCCAAAGTATACAGAACAACCACTATCTATATAAGCGCATAGTTCATATTTATTATATCCTTCTAAACATACCTTTGATGGGATATAGAAGCTATTAGGGTTTGTATTGGTAGCTTCATAGCATATTTCCATCGTCATATTTTTGACTAATTTATCCTCATAAATTGATTCACTAACTATTCTTGTTTTGTATCCAATGACCTTTCTATTTAGACTCATAATTCAATCTACACTGGGTCTTGTAGTTTCAAAACTCATTCTACTCATTTCACTGGTCATGCTAATTGCATCATCTTCTTTAGGCTCTTCTTTGGCCGATGAAGATCCTTCTCTCCAATTTGACCTTGTAGTCATACTTCTTAATAATTGAGGTTTAATAGCGATTTTGCCTTCCTCATCAATCTTTATTATATTATCAAATAGGTAGAAGATAGTAAACCAAATAGTGATCTACTTTTCATATAAACTCTTCTAGAAATAAAAACTCGTTCTAGCAATGATGGCATTTCATTTTGAATTTCTCCTTTTTGGGTAGGAGTTTTGGTGATGATCACCATTCGCAAGTTCATAAGTCAAACTATCTGTTAAAGAATTCTTTGATCCTTACATATGTTATAATAGGGAAGGAAAATTAGTGAAGTCATAATTGCTAATGTAGGATTCACCCTTGCACTTGCATATTTGATAAATTCTTTTTCACAAAACCAAGTATTCCTTTACAATCAATTTCAGTAAGAAAAGGTTTTGATGCTAAAAAGATTAAGAATTTTTCAATTCTCCTTATGACTGCAAGGATTTCTTTTTCCATCGTGGGATGATCTACTTTATTAAAACTTATACTGCCGTATTTGCAGAGTTTCTCCCCTTCTTTGATTTTGAGGACTGCACTCCAGTGCTCATTGCTGGCATTTGCCTTAAGAATTAAATCATCTTCTTCCTTAGGAAAATTAAGAACAAGAAGATATTATGCATCTTTTTGAAATTTTAAACAATCTTTGAATCACTAGGAGTCCACGTCCAACTTACTTTTTCCTTGAATTTCTACTATAATGATTTTTCTCAATTTAGCTAAGTCTTTAATAAAATCTAAAGCATAGGTAAGACATCCAAGAAACCTTTCTAATTGCATCTTATCTTTAATTTTCTTCGGAAAATTTTGTATTTTTTTTCTAAAATATGCTTTTATAGGATAATTTGTTCAGCTTTTATTTCTAGACTTAAAAACTCGATTTCTTGTTCAGCATAAATGTATTTGTTCTTACTAAGAATGATACCATGATCGATACATCTTTTGGTGATAGCTAGAATTGCGTCTTGGTGCTGTTCTATGGTCTTGGAAAAGATAAGAACATCGTCAATATAAACTGGATAACAGTGATTAAGATCTTTAAAGATATAATATCCATTCTTCTATAGAATATTTAAGGTGCATTTTTAATACCAAATGGCAATACTATCCACACATAATTCCCATGCGGGGCATTAAAAGTAGTCAAACGAATGCGTTTCTCATCCGTTTTTACTTGCTAGTATTCGATTTTACAGTCCATTTTTAAGCATGAAGAGACTCCTTAAATTTTATTGAAAAGAATTATTTTGTTTGGAGTATAACAGCTATGAAGACAGTACTATCATTAAGCTTTTTATAATTGATAACCATTCTAAATTTTTCTCTTTTTTCTTCGATATGATTTCTCACCATGAAAGCAGGACTAATATAAGGACTCTTACTATTTCTGATTAATCCTTTATTCAAAAATTCTTTGATTTGCTCATCAAATTTGTGGATATCATGATGCGTATACACCATTTGTTTAACTCGAATAATAGTGTTGAGATTTTAAGAAATAATTTTTGTACATGTCTTATCTTTGTCTCAAAATTTAAGAGAGTTATCATATTAGAGTTTTTTGCATAATTATTCTTGTTGTTCAATAATCTGCTACTTCTTGTTGTGAGGGGATTACCTGCTCACCACGCGGGTTGTGTGTAAACTCAATTTTCTAATAAATGTATGTTTATTTAATTTATCAATTGTCACAAAAATGGCCATTTATTGTGAATATGATTTCGCTTGAGGTCTGTGTGCATGGGGAATATAGCCTTTGAAAATTATTTATAATAATCATATCATGGGAGGGTTGATCCGTAGCCTATAGAGCTGGTATATTGCATTGGTCTCCTCCAATTTCTATGGATAATCCCTCTATGGCTTCCTTGTGGCTAATTATGCTATTATTAACT
The DNA here is from genome assembly GCA_029747015.1 of Carnegiea gigantea. Lineage (NCBI taxonomy): Eukaryota > Viridiplantae > Streptophyta > Magnoliopsida > Caryophyllales > Cactaceae > Carnegiea > Carnegiea gigantea. The sequence goes on along the minus strand of JAKOGI010000563.1, from coordinate 457,882 downwards.
ATTTTTACTTGTAAATGATTCTTTGCTTTTTTTTCCGTATGAATTTTGGGAGTAGCAATCTTTTTCCAAACTAGACATAACAACTACAATCGATAAAAGAACACAATTCATATCTGTTGTATTCCTCCAAAAATACATTTATTAGGATATAAATGCCATTATGATTAGTGTTAGTAGTTTCCTAATGTATCTCTAAAGTCATATTTTTGACTAATTTATCCTTATAGATGAGCTCATTAACATTCCTTGTTTTGTACCCATTGGCTTTTCCATCTAAACTCATACTTTGATCTGCATTATACCTTGCAAGTTTAAAACTCATTCTACTCATGTCACTGACCATACTAATTGTATCATCTTCTTTAAGCTCTTCCGTAGTTGTTAAAGATCCTTATCCTCTGTTTGATCTTGCACTCATGCTTCTTAATAATTGGAGTTTAATGGTAATTTTTTCATTCTTACATTCTTCTTATTGATGTTTGAGGAATTGGCAAAGCTAGATATCCAAGACCTGACAATTTTTATCTGATGGGAATTTGATTTCATCCTTTTAATTTTTTGCATAGGAGTTAGACTTTCAATTTTTTTTGTCTTTATCATTGTTAGCTTAGTCTTTGGATTTATGATATTATCTAATTTGTACATTATTTTCCAAAATTTCCTTAGTGGGTAACTTTCCTTCTTCATGTCTGTCACAACTGTTTATATCTTAAGGGGTAGAAAGTTTTTGGCAGATTCATCTTTTAGGCTCATATAATTGTCAGGTCGGCAATTGAATCATTTTGAACTATTACACATATTGGTCTTGATCCATGTAATAATTTGATTATTAAATTTGGCATGGCTAATATCACATAGCAAAGTATACAGATCAATATCTTTGTCATAATATTCTAATGGTGTGATTTGGACTTGGACATTTCCAACATGGATATACTTGTATTTTCTATCCTTGTTATACGTAAGGATGTTTTTCTAATTAATGAAATTAACTTCTCCCATATCATGCTCATAGTCTTTCATCTCTAAATTCATTTCCATCATTTCGCATACATACTTTTTAATTGAAAGATGAATTTTTTATAGATCATGTCCATATGAATTATAGAAAGGACCTAATCTCCTTTGATACTTTCATTCTCATTATCTACTATAAATTGTTCTCCTTGAAAATCACCAAGAGTAATTGAGCTATTTTCCATTATATTACTTGTTTCTTCATAGTTACTTTCTTCATATTCATCTTTCATTACTTTTTCAACAATTTTTTTGTTGTTTGTCAGGGGTAGACGTAATGCTTCTTCTTCATTAAGCTCAAAATAGTCTAAACTACCCAATGTTTCAATAATTTTTTTGTTCTTCCTATTTTTACATTCATTTGTATAATGTCCTACTTCTCCGCATGCCCAACACTTACATTCGTTTTTCCCTATGAGATAATAAGCGGTCTTTCTAAAAAATCTTTGTCATTTAGAGCTTGGTTTGTTATAATACTTTCTTTTATATTTCTCTGCCATTTTCCTGTTAAAGTTCTTTTTCTTATAAAATTTTTTTTCCCCCCTTCTCAGGTTCATTTCCCCATCGATGAGGATTATCCCAAGAAGCTATAGATTGTTTCTTCATTTTCTTTCGTTTTTAGAGATTAAGACATTGATCATTGATCCATTTTTTTAGATAAGAAATTCTTGTACCAAGGGTATCGATAACAACTGCTTTTTGAAGCCATGTGACGCGAAGAGAAAACCCAAATCACCCCCCAAAAGTTGATTAATTTGTGACTCACTTATTAGTGGTGCATTATATCAAATAAAGCTTCTAGCACGAGTTGTCCAGAAATTTCAATTTCGCAAGTTGACTTTGAGTTGCTTGAAGGATGATCAAATAAGCTTCAAAATTAGTGTTTTAGCTATAGTTGGATAGCTCCAGATGTATATTTTTTAATGAGTTATAAAACTCCTTCAAATTCCAAGTATTGAGCAATTTATGAAGCTTAAACCGAGCAAGGGTCGGTGTGCATTAGGTTATGCATAGTTTTGAGTACGAGTTTAATTGGGTCATCAAATGGATAGTTAAAGGGTTAATATTTTATGGTTAGTGGACATCTTTACCAAATTCCCATTAAATATCTTCCCCAAATTCCTCCATATGGCATGGTGGATGATGACAACAATCGAGTACAAGTGCAGCAACATTTTCAGCCTTGCATTTTGGACAATTCATCACTAGCCTAGAAGCTTCTAATTTCAATATGCTTAAATTGTTGTTTAAATGTTATTGGCTAGAGTGAATGCTTAAATCCTATTGGCCCACATTAGCCCCTTCGCGCTTCATTTCTATTGGCTTAATTTGTAGCTTAATAAAGGGGACACTAATTCTTGTGGCTATAAACTAGTTGTAACACCCCCAGCCCCTAGGGCGGGGAGCGCTACGTTTTCTTAACTTTCAATCAAAATTTCAGGGAGAAACGGACAGTCCCTAAAAACTGACTGTTTCCTGGTTAAAAGCCTTACAATAAACCCTTGTAAATCAACGGAAGCGTAAAATATTTAAAAGAAATTCAACGGCTACACGTCGGAGTCCATAACTCAACGAGCAACTCGCTCAGAGTACACCAAACAGAATAGTTCATTAATACGGGAAAAGTAAAAGATACAACTCAATGGTTCACACAACCGGAGTACTGGGGTTTACATCCCAAAAAGTAGCTGATTTCAACTAAAAAGACAAATGGATAATAAGATGGTTAGCACACATGGCCGTACAGAGCGACTCCTAAACTAAATACACTACATGAACTGGAATACTTGTTTACAAATGTTTACAATTCTAGGAATACATTACATAACTTTGTTAAACACGTAAAGCCCCATTCATTTGGCACACATGACACCTTGCAAGTAAGAATAGATTCCATCTTGACATTGCTGACTCAACTTCTTTCTGTCACAAAGAAAACTTGGGGAAAAAGGGGAAAGGGTAGTGGGGTGAGCAATTACACGCTCAGTGAGTGTCCCCCGACCCCCTTAAAACCAAAACCGTTGCAGGCAATAATATCTTTATTAGTCACATATCACGTATTCATACTTTATTATCATATTAGGCATTCATAAAATTCTTAAGGAAGGATCACTATCCATAATTTCATTTTAGCCGTTCAACTCATTTTTAGGCCCCTGAATGACTAAATTCCTTTACTAACAAGCAGTCAAACACTCAAGCAAGCATTGAGGGCTAAGCACAAAACTTTCTTTCATAGATTATGTGATATAATTTGTGATTTATGCTTTGTCTATCTAATTCACTCATATGAGATGCCAAACATATGAAGCAGAGATTATACCATGAACTTTCGTTAGCTAAACATGCACATTCAGACTCATATGCTCGATGCATTACAAGGGTATCACCATACTGTACTTGGGATTTCATTTACACTGCACTTAGATTCTTATTCACATGATGTGCATGAAAATCTTTCTTTTCTTTTTCTGAAAACACTTTACTTAGCCTCTTTAGTCTCATATTCTTAAAAGAATCTCTTTCACATTGGTCTCATAATGACCCTTAAGAACTTTCTTTCTGAATACTTAAAAAGGCAAAATGCCGACTGCTCTTCTTACTTATTAGGAAATTACTCTGGACATAAGATCATCATAAAGTGATGGTTAGGAGAGATCTACCCTCAATCCTAGTGAGATTAACTCAATCCCCCGTTCAAGCAGGTTCACTCCCATCTATTGTCCCTAAGCACTTATCTTAGCCATTTAAAGCAACCGGTCATAACGACTAATAAGTTTGCTGCCGCTCACAGCGAAATCCTTTATCATACAACTCATGCCTTTGTAAAACTTTTTAGGGATTCCCCCGTTCAAACGAGTTTACTCCCAAAACTGTATTCATTTAGTTAAAATAAGCCATCATGCACTAATAATTATGGTTACTATCATTTCAAAACATAAAATCCTTCTTTTTTAAAACTCACCCTTATGCAAATAATCAAACTTAATGACATAGAAAGGGTAGGAGTGCACATGTACACATTCAAACACTTCATAATTTAACTTCGCAACATGAGCCACACATGGCCTCGCAATCCACATGATTGCGGTTAATCATAACCCAGACTTCCTCCTCACATAGTAACCGACCACAGGAAATCTCGAACCACTCATAGTTGTACCTCAAACCATTCGACTACCACATTGGTTTTTAATTTCATAACCATAGCATATTATCATAAAAGTCATATGAAATGGCTACGTATAAACTTACCGAGCGAGCAGCAACCATCCAGTAGCTCAATACATCGTATATAAGCATGTGTGTGTGTGTGTGTGTGTGTGTGTATATATATATATGTTGCATTAACTTGAAATAAGTACTTAAAGAACTGAAATAAACTCACAAGGCATGAATCTTATTGCATTCACATTTCACAACAGAAGGTAACATGCCATTTTCATATCTTTTTCAAACATAATTTTAACCAGATGGACAAGCATCGATTTGAGTCGTTAACATGTTAATTCCAAGCTACTAATCAGGCATGAATTCACTAACTATTCAACCATTGATTCTAAGTGCTCACATATCACTTCAAAGTTGCTATTCAGACATGAATTAACTAATTATATAATTATCGATTGTAAGTATTCTCATTTCATTTCGAAGCTATTAATTGGGCATGACGAAGCGTACATGTGTTGATTCTAAACATTTACGCTTCAATTTGAAGCTATTAAACGAGCATGAACTAACTTAATTAAACAAACATCGATTTGAATGCTAACATGCTAATTCGAAACTACTTTTTAGGCATGAGTTAACTTAATTAAACCAACGCCGATTCAAATGCTAACATGTTAATTCGAAACTACTTTATAGGCATGAATTAACTTAATTAAACCAATGTCGATTCCAATGCTAACATGTTAATTCAAAACTACTTTTTAGGCATGAATTAACTTAGTTAAACCAATGTCGATTCGAATGCTCACATGTCAATTCGAAACTACTTTTTAGGCATGAATTAACTTAATTAAACCAACGTCGATTCGAAGCATTCTTATATTATTTCTAAGCTATTTTTCAAGCATGTATTAACTAAATATACTTGAATCGATTCTAAACATGCATAATTCATTTCGAAGCTATTTTTCAAGCGTGAACTAACTAAACTAACATATATTGATTCAAAGCCACTTTCGAGTATTAATCAACTAAACTAACGTATAGTGATTCGAAGTCATTTTCAGGTATGAACTAACTAAACTTGACATGCATCGATTTGAACTAAATTCAGCAGAAACAGAACATGCATAATTTCAGTTAATCTGACTAAACCTAAACTAACTTGCATCGCAACTTAAGGGTTAAAACGATTTCGAAACTACTAATACTTAGGAGGCGAGAAACACCCACCTCATTCCAAGCTAGAGGTTCGTTCGAGGGCTCTGCGCTCAACTTTGAGTGCCTAGAAAAACCCGATTCCTTGACCCATGCCTGCTGACGCTCGACTAGACTAGACCACAGCCAAATCTGCCCTAGTCACGCGCCCAAGCCCATGCAAAACGGACCCCGATTCGACCAAGACTTCATTCACTAGCTTAAGGTTGTGATGGGTGTTTAATACAGCGAATTAACAACCAATTTACAGGACAATTGAAGTAGCCTGAAACAAGGTTGCATGGCCAAGCCTGGGTATGCATTCGGTGCCCCCAATTTGTCGCCCAAACTGACCTCCAACGTGGTGATTTCTCCCCGAATTTTGTCCAGATTTGGCACCAAGGTTTTGCTAGTTTGTGGGGAAGGTAGAATGAGTGGAATTACAGCTAGAAGAAGGGAAAATCGGGTGGATTTTCTGGTGTTTTTAGCTTCGGGCATGGTGGAGCGAGAGGAGATGAGGAAGAAGAAGCCGAGAAGGGAGAGAGAGGGCTTGGGGGCTGTTGTGACCGAGAAGGAGGAGAAAGAAGAAAGGGGTTTACAAAATTACAAAAACGCCCCTCCCTCTTCTATGTTCATTACAAACTATTCGATACTTGACACCGCTAGTCTAATTTGTAACCTGAATTCTAAATCCAAAATCGATAACACGACCTTTTATCGGTTATTCACTCCCAAACATATCTAGGTTCGATTTAATAACTAACAAAACGAATTCTAAGGTTGACAGCCTAATTGTATTCGGGTTCCTATTCTATTTAGTACTCATTAATAACCATTAATAACGCTTACCAAAAATTACCGGAAGAGTTTCAAAACTAATAATAATACCAATAGCGCCAAAATATTCTTTTTAATAAAATTACCGTTCACGCAAGCTCATCAGGAATAATTTAACCTACATAGATTAAAAAAAAATACGATTTTATAGCGTAAAAAGCAAGACAGTCAACTTAACGTAAAATAATGAACGCGGCATAACACTAGCCTCTCGTATTCACTTCGAGGATAGACTTTTTGGATGAAATGATGAATATAATGAAACTGAAATGAAGCTTTTGGCTTGTTTCTCTGAATAGAAATCTCTTTTCTTTATCCCATGCCTTAAGAGTGGTTATTAAAGCCATAGGTTTTTTTTGATCTTTGGTGGCTAGGCCTTTATGAGATTAAGTAGTGTTATGTTAGTTCATGTGGTAGTTTGCCTTTAGCATGAGTATATCCTCTTGATTTCTTTTCTTTTCCTACACAAAATGCCCAAAAATACAAATTTAGTTTCTTCAATTTCTATGATTTTGGATTCAATCTCGAGGGCTTGGTTCATTCTGCTTCACTATGCAATATATTTTTCATTAATTATAGAATTGTATGGATATGATAATTGGCCAAAAACGTGCCAAGATTGATTTCATTATGCCTAATTTTATAATAATATTGACCAAATTTAGTAATATAATTCTCCAAATATCTCCTATTCCATAATTCTATATTATTAAATATTAATCTTTATTTGTCATTCTCTAACTTTTTCTTCGAAATCAAGTTTAGGTATGATAAATTCAATATCGATTTCCTTATATAATTTTTTGAACATTGCAACTCAAGTTTCCGTCATTTTTAATATATTTTTACCTTCCTCATCTAATGAATCGTACTAATTAGCTATAGTACTAGAAAAATTATATTCGATGTAGTTTAGAAAATTTCCAACAGTCCATGTGGTATTCAAAATTACGACACTATTCATACTTTTTTTCCAATGATTAAATATTACTTTTCTATTACAACTCCATCAATGTTTAAGATGTAACGGGTTTGACTAATTGGGATAAGGCTAATTTGTTCAAAGGTTGCGTCTTTCCTTGGGATGAACCCAAAGGAAAAATCAGCTATATGTGCTATTGGAGAGAACCTAGGTCTCATAAAATGGGTATTTATTCTGGATGATTCGCCAAAGTCTTCAAGTTTTGGAATAACATTGTTAACTACATCGAGTTCTTCCTCAATCTCATTGTTTTCACTTTCTACTACCCATTTTTTATTTTTTTAAAATCCAGTTTCCTCTTAATTTCTTCGAAAGGAATAACATCCAAATTTACTAGTGTAATCAAGTTCATTTATTGATACATTTCTTCTTATAACTGGATATTACTAGTCTATTTATTATTATCAGATAACACTTCTTGTTTGTCTGTGTAACAATCCGAATCTAAAATTATGCTAATTACCTTAAATTGTCTTAATTACAATTTAATTAAATTGGACACCACATTTCAATTTGGTATTTTATATATGTATGTCTATTTATGCAATTGTAGGTTGAATCGATAGAGTGACCTCATAATGTATTTTGTTACACTCCTGAATAACTCATTCAATTGCTAATAAATACTTGAACGACAACTAAATAAAAATTAGTCTAATTATTAAATGGCTAATTTTGGAAAATGATAACGATAATAATAAGCTAAGGAATACATATAAAAGAGTGCAAGCAGTAATAATTGAAAATGAAAATCTTTTCTTCCAAAATTTACACCAGAATGGTGAAAAATTTACTCAACCAATTTTAACCAAGAAATCAGCCCAAAAATGAAATATATATTGGGAAAAAAAAAAGGAAAGAAGATTATAAATATAGATGATGTCGGTAAAATCTAGTGAGCATTAGCTTGTGATTTATAAAAGAAAAAAAAAAGGAAAAATAAATAAAATAAAGCTTAAAAGAAACAAATTCAATCTACTAATGCAATCCCCCATTCACCAAATGCCCAGCCCCCCCACCCTTTGTGCCTTCCCGAAACTAGACCCCCTTCCCTGTCTCGTGTCTGTCCCTAGCGTCTCCAGCCACACCTTCAAAGCCGCCCGTTTCGCTGGTTGTTGACTAGGCTGAACTCCGCCAACCACCACCCACCGGCATCACCATCTACTTCTTCTTGTTTTGTCCTAATTGAGTGTAAGAAGGTGAAACCCTAACTCCTCATAAATTTAGTTTTGATTATTTTATGGTTGAATTTTTGTAGTAAATGATATATTTAGCTTTGGGGAGTATTAATTTGTAATTTCCTTGGTTTTGTTTGTATCGAAATGCTTGAGGTTGAAGGTGAACACGGTGTGTGTTGGTTGGAGTTTGGAGGTGAATTCAAGTTTGTTATGCCGATTTAATGGTGTTTAAATGGTTTTTAATGAATATTGAATGGAAATAGTGAGATACGTAGGTATTGGTTGTGTGGGTTGTTGTTGCCACGAGCTTGATGGTTTAGGGATTGGATGCTTGGATGGAAGCGCAAGATTGTGTTGATTTAATGATTTTGGATAAATTTTAATTATAATTGAATGAAAATAAAGAGGTGTTTGTATGTGTATGACGTTTTTTAGTATAAGTGTATGTCATGAGTTAATTTTCAAGTGAGGATAGTGGAGAAGAGAACGGAGGGAAATATAACAACTTTGCATGTTTTAAAATTTTAAGCTAAGTGTGGAGTGAGTTAGATTATATGACTAGGAGGTTAAAAAAGTGTTGTTATAACTAAAATTAAGGATGGTTTGAGACTAAAGGTGAGAAGGAAGGAAGGAGGGGATAAGTAGTGTTGGGAGCATAAAATTTATTAACGTAATATGTTTATATGGTTTATTTCTACTAATGAATATTTGTATGATTTGGGACTCGATTTGAACCCGAACCCAAGCCCATGACGTCACCCTTAAGCCGTATCGCAATCAAATAGTTTAAATCGTAATGACGGTAACAGCGGTGGGAGTATCAAAGAAAAACAACAACAACAATAATAATAATAATAATAATAATAATAACAATAATAATGATAACACTAATAATATTAATCATGAGTAAAATAACCACAATTCTAATAATAATAAATGATAGTAATGATGTTAATAGTAACAAGTGTGACAATAACGATATTAATGAGGTTATAATGATAATTCGAATGGTAATGACGATGACGTCAATGTTAATAAAAACAAAGCCAGTTACATCAATATCCTATTATAACGTTTAAAAAATGAGAGTTACCATTATCCAAAGAAGGAATAGAAACAAAGCGCACTAGAATTGATTTACGTAATAATGCGTATGTTGATAATTTTTTTCTTAAAAAAAGACAGAGCCAAAGATCTTAGAAATACCTATTAAATCAGAAAATTCAATAAAGTGTCCTACACTCGCACTAATCGTGAAATTACACATTAATTTTGAGTAGAAGTGAGGCAACCTCTGCTGCTTCAGTCTGCCAACGAACATTTTTCATTATAGAGAAGAGAGACTTCAAAGACCAGGTACTTATATTGCATGCGTTCTTCAAAAACTCACAAATTTATTCTGGGAGCTGAACATGAACTTCATGGCTTTGTTTATTTGGGAGGAAGATACTTCCCTTGGAGAAAATACTTCCTTTAAACTTCCTCAAACTTAGGAGGTTGCGCTCCCTCCCAAGACAACGATTTTTGTTCCGTATGTTGGATGTAAACGACCTTAAAATGTAAATAAATTTGTAATTATGTTTTCATTTTCTTGTTTGGTTGTAAGAAAATATTGCAAATAATGAACACCTTGTAATCATAATTACACGATTTCATTATATTCAACTAAACATGACATTATATCCTATTGAGCTTTAGTCCTGGTGGCGTAAGGACATACTTAGCCATTCTTTTGGTGGAACTCGTTTCCATTACCATGTGAGAACTGTTTCAGTTACTTGGATGTCTTTGGCATTAGCCAACTGGTCTTTGCATTGCCTTATTATGTTGTTTTCAATCTTGTGTTTTCAAGTTGTAAATGAATTTAAACTGAATCCTCCTTGGAATACAGTAAAAATGGATGACATCTGATAGATTATGCATTGCCCAGTATGGCTATAAGCTCTAGCATTTGTTTCATGATAGGAATATTGGCTTGATTACTACCTATGCCAGATAGCAATGTATTTCTACAACCTACAGACTAGTCCTTGTTAATCATTTAAGCATCTGCAGGGTAAATCAGTGAGAGAATATGAACTGGTTGCAACGCAAGATCTACCTATACAATGTCACTTTTGGACTCTATATGCTAGATTGGTGGGAGCGCTACCTTTTTAGTATCCTTATGCCTATTGACTGTATTTTTTTTGTTGACTCATTTGTTTTTCTATTTGTCCATTCTTACTTTCCCATCTGCTAGCAGTTATTTTATTTTATTATTGGTTTTTGGTGTGCGGTTTGCATGTACAATTGGAATCCCATTTGTTGTTTTATGTGATGCTAGAAAATTTCACCAGCTCTACTAATGCCCTGTGTTTCTTATGTTGATATTTTCTCCTGCATTATGCTGTCTTATGCCAATCCTTCTATCAAACTTTTAGCAGTATTTCAGAGGTGTGTTGACAACCAAATCCTCCCAACCAAAATGGAAACGATGATTTAAATGACCTTCTAATATTGAGCAAAGAGCCAAAGAGGACCCTATTAGCTGAAGAGCAGCTGTAAATCGAGCAAGGACTGTGAATTATACAAAAATGTATAATTTTACTTTTGTACTTCATTTCTGCTATGTGATTTGGTGTTGTAACCAGCACATTGTTCTAGTATCATAGTGCTTGATTACATTTGCTTTGATCGATTGCCTATGATAACTTAGCGTGTTTGTTGAGGCTTATTAGCATTGAGTCCTTGGTAGACAAAAAAGCTTACAAGTCCTTCTTCTGCCAGTTGGCATGATCGGTAATGTCGCTAAGGAAGCAAAAAGGGCTGTTTATCTTTGTGCTGCACTATGATATACAATGCAATAAAGATGGTTGTTGCATGCTATCTGTTATGAGATATGGGTTAGCCTGGGAGGAGCTTCATATTTGGATTTTCATTGTCTAGGCTTTGATGGAAAAAATATCATGGAAGTGGGTCAGTGAGGATGGATTCATGCCAATCTTTTCCAAAGTTATGCCTGAATTCTATACATGCTTGTCTTCATGCATAATATCTATTTTTCATAATGTATTTAACTATTCCTATTTAGGAGTGCAAGGGGTGTACATCCTTCTTTTTGACAGTGTATAATCTCTATTTCGTCCCCAGTTTCATGTCTTTATCTTTTGCAGTGGATGGCTTATGTTATATTGTTAGAGCATTTGCATTCAGGATTTTATTTATCTCACTATCTTCTTGCATTGCTGATGTATCGAACCATTCCTGATGCTAATTTGTAATCAGTCTCTTAGCTTATGAAAACAACTGTCAGCTAAGTTCTCGTCTATAGATTTGTGCGTTGTGCCCATGTGATCCTTAGCCTGAACAGATACTCTGATCATCGTCCTAATGTGGTTTATTTTGCACAATGTATCTCGACATGTGACTGATTTTTGCAAGAGGTAACATCGATTATCCCTTGCTTGTTTATACTTGCAGTTATAGAGTTCCTATAGTTTCAGATATTCAGTTATAGCTGAAGTAACGGCATGCGGAAATGAACCAAATTGATTTCTGACGGTTTGTGAGATGGTTTTGTGGGATACTCCTATGTCTTGACTGGAAAAAAGGAAAAAATTCTAACTTGTGATACAAATGAGCGGAGTCAAGTTCAGATACAACAGTGAGCTTTGGACAGGTTTGTGAAATAATAAAAACAGTGAATAAAAATAATCATGCAGTGGATTGGCCATTGATGTGATTTCAGAGGCTAAATTCTAATTTCTACCAACCGCTACAAGAACTATTTCATCACTGTATCATCCCTTGTCCATTGCGCACCTAAATTTCAAACTGCTGTTGTTGTACTGACCTTCACCATGCTCTATTCTAGTTCTGTCATCTCGCATACTTAATATTTTTCAAGGTTGTGTCATTATCCTGAAATGGTCTCAAATGTAGATATACATTTTCCCCTTCTCAAGTTTATCCTCAAGGGTGGAAAATGGGAAGCATTTACTTAGGTGAAACTCCACCTAGCCTCAAGCAAGGGGTGCACATCCTCAAGCTTGCATAATAATTTGAAAACCAAACCTTGCACCTACCAGATTTGGTTTCTACAAGGCTCCCTCCACTCCAAGGTGGAATTCTCTATGCTTGGCTGCAAAATAGTTGTCCACTGACCTAGGTTGTTGGCCCAATTATTAGATGGAAAGTAAAGATCAAATGCAGAAAGAAGATTGACAAACTTCTGATATTACTATATCACTATCATGTCTTATAATTAGTGACTATTCAAAAAACACGTATGTAAAATTGTTGATTCTTCACAAAGCTGGAGTTCCTATGTGTGTTTCTTGTTTTGATGTGATATATTCCGAGTGTCCAATGTCTTATTTGTCTTTTGTACCTTGCTACAGTTTTCTTGGTTATGCTCATTCTCAACCATCAATCAAAGGGTATGCCTACGTTATTCCCTTGAATTTGAGTTCATCCTAAAAAGTGGATTTTTATGCTCAATTACAAAGTTATATGTTAGTTCTGATTTGGCAGTGCGGTGATGCTGTCGAGGGGTTTTTGGGTTTGATATAATGCATATGTGACTATTTCTCTGACTGGTTGCCATGAATAGTATCACCATTTTTATACCCTGCTGATCAAACCGACACCTAATAGTTTTCATGCGGATTTTTTGTGACTGAGCAGCATATGTTTTTCACATAATCTATCCGGATGAGGAGCCTTCAAATGGCCCTATGTATGGTTAAATTAAGTCCAAAGGGGATTCCTGGTGCAAGATTTACGTGCTTGCAAGTCGCATAATCACCTATTCCGACCAGTGTGGGACTTAGGATGGTATAGATGTTTTACTAGTGTTTTAGTGCAATTCTTGAAGGAACTAAAAGAAAGTAGTCTTTCTGTTTGAGTGTTAAGATGCTTACGATCGAGATACCCTGAACCTTGCTTCTGGGTTTTAGATTTATTCGGCACCTGAGAAAATGACTTTGATTAATCCAAAGGGGTTGCACTCCTTGGATTGATCTTCTTTGATCAATTGATGAATCTGCACGGCCTCAGGATTAAGAGGCATCAAATACAGCAATACATGAATTCTTGTGAGAAATTAGGTGGAATTTGTGTGAGTGCAGACTGCAAAGAGAATATTTTGTAGTCTTTAACTAAAACTGGAAAAACACTCCTTGGTTTATTGTGCTTTTGTGGAAAGTAATCTCTAATTACTCTTGACCCCGCTCCAGCGAGACCCACATTGGTAGTTTGTTGTAATATCTAATTACTCTGGGTGCCTCTTTTCGGGCCCTGTTATTGATGTTTTAAGTTGGAGACGGTAAGTGGAAACATAACTCTTGCTGAGCACCCTTAAGTCTTCTTGCAAGAAATCTTTCGAATGTATATGAAAGATCTGATTGTGGCTGGAGCAACCTAGAATTCGACACGCTACACCATTTCCCTGTGTTTCTTTTGGCTGGCGAGTTGGCAATGGAACCTCCTATCATAAATTTACTGCTATGTTGATCAGTGATTGTGTGCGCAAATGTTGTCTGAAACTTGCACGTTTCTGGTCTTCAAGTATCCATGCTGATATTATATGGTGCCAGACAGTCCAACATTAATGGTTGAAGTGAAATGAAGAGTTTGAGCATGAATAGACTAAGTTGGGTTGGAACTAAAAAGCTGTATTCATATCTCTAGAGAATTAGTTCTCCTGAATGATTTTGAGCTGGAAGAGCTGATTTTTGACAGTAATGGACCCCTTGTTTGGCATTTGGTGTACAGGCATCTTTGGGGAGGCGCATAGAGACTTCAATCAACCATATTGGAGAACCAGACCATAGATGACAACGATGTTGAAGTACATCACTCTTCTGGGGGTTAAATGACAAGCACCGACTTTTTCCTTTGCTTCCGTGTTTTTCATATTTGTACATTTTTTCCCAGCCCAATCATATGGTGATGTATTCCTTGTATTCAGGGAGACTTGCATGTACATTCAGCTTTTTGAGAGTTTATGGACCTAAAGCAAATTGCCCAAGGTCATTTTTTACCATTTTCTGTGTTGATTTGTGAAGATCTCATGCAAGAATGTGCCAATGGATGAAATTCCAAAAGGGAGGGCCTCTTTTGTTCTTTTTTTTTTTTGTTTTTTGATGTATCATTGATAAGTTTGAAAGCAGTAAAATGAAAACGGTTAATCATTTAGTCTGATTGATCTGTACAATGAAAAGAATCTGGCCACCTCCTCTTGGCTATAGTGTATTTATCCAAAACGGAAGGTGAAGTAAAGGAATTTTTGATATAGGAAGCACGTCCCAGTGATTTATGGATGGAATATGTTTTTTTGGGTAGTTTATATATTCGGTTGATTTTAAGCTTGAATCTGGTGTTTAATGGAATAAAATTTTTAATGTCAAACTGAAATGATGTATGTGGTGCTTCATGTTTTTTGTAGTTTGTTGTACAACTTAGGAAAGAAATAAAAAATGATTTCAAGGTACCTTATCTTTTTCGTTAAATACTTTTTGGTCTCTGACTTTTTGAAAATGACGCTGGGGTCTTTAAGTTTTCGAACAAAACATTTTTAGGCACTTTTTCTATTATTTTAACCCTTGAACTTTCAGAATTTGCAGAATAGTCACAGGAATAAGAAAAACGTGCAAATAAACTTGTTTTGACTTATTAAATTTCTTATAATAATTTTACTGATACTAGTTATCATAATCTACTACTTATATCTTATACATTATAATTTCTGTGGTTAGAGACCCACCATACTTAGCAAAAATAATTAAAACTTAGAGAGTTTTGACCGTTACCTGAACATAGTTGGCGCTGGATTCCGGCGTTCCTCTAACTTTCGGTTTACAGAGATTGCTAATATCAACCACACATTCCTTAGATCAGGCACAGTACAGATCTGTTTCATTTCCTACCTCAGACCGTAGTCACTAATTAAGTTTTAAGTATTTTTAAAAGATAGTGAGATTTTGATCAAGAAACTATAATATTTAAGATATAAGGTTTGATTGAATAACGTTCCCTATTAGGAAACTTCTTTTATTGAAAGCTTAAAAGTGGTTATATTATAATCGAAAGCTTGAACAGAGACTTAAGGTAAGATCATTAGAAATGCTTGCTCATAAAGAAATGAAAAATCCCAACTTCTCTTGTGCACAAGAATGCTCAAATAACCGTGTCCCTTCTAGCACTCAACCTCTTTATTTATAGAGGGGATGGGGGTACATAAGATGCCTTAATGGTTACAGTACATAAAGATTTTTCACATGGCTATAGTACACACTGACGGCTATAATACACAATTTATTTCACAGACTGGACACTTGTTACACTGATGGCTATAATACACAATTTATTTCACAGACTGGACACTTGTTAAAATAGTACAATAATAGTGCAGCCACTTTTCAGAACTTTTAGTGATGACAAGACTAGTTATCATTATTGAGATTTTTCATTCCTTCACCTCTAATTAAATCTTCAAGACCATTATTATCTAGGTAATCATCAAAATCTTCATCAATTTGCTTAAGATGCTCTGGATCCCATTCTTCAAATAATTCAAGGAGATATTTTTTTCCTTTTTTTGATAAGAATTTTCCAATTCTAACATCAAAGAGATAATCAAAGATATCTTCTGACACTGCTCATTCCACTTTCATTTAGTCTTTAAATTCATTATTATATGCGAAAGTAGTGTTTCCACAATACATTAATGTTTTTCCTAGTTCGATTAATGTCCAACATTGATGATAAATGTTAAAAAATTCAATGGCTCTTGATAAAGCAAGATCAATAACTAGATGTGCTGGATTTTCCTGAATCCAATTTTGTCGTTGATCATCGAGGTCGTTGTAATCAATTATTTGAACAAGATAAAGGGCGGATTTGGTTTTTCCATTTTCATATTCAATTAGAGTGCTATAAACATTTAAAGTTAGACATCTGCGAACTGAAATTTTTGTTGGTCCCTCAGAAGATGTAAAAATCTAATGGATTTTTTTGAGCATGTACTGCTTAAATTTAGTTAAGGATGAGAAAATGAGAATTTTTGATTTGAGATTTCTGTGAAGTAAAGTACCATCCCGTATTTCCAGGCTTTAAAGACAGGATCATTTGGAGATAATGAATTTGTTAGGAAACAAATACTACCAACTCCAGATATGTCGGAAAAATAGATCGTTGTACTACAAGACTCCGAAATATCATAAGAATAATGATGATAAAAGTCAATGCAGGCTGCATACCATTCATTGAACCATTTTTCTTGAATATGAGAACTTATTTTTTCTTGGATATCATAAGGACATTGAAGGTAACTAATTTGTAATTCTACAAGAAAAAATCTTTGGTCTATTAGGTAGACAGTAGATAGTAGACCAAAATGTGATCTACTTTTTGTATGGAACTCTAGATTATCAATAAAGATTTTACTAAAAGGCGTAACCCGTAGTAGCAGGAATGACATTTCTTGAAGAATTTCCTCCTTTTTTGCCGGGAGGTCGGCTTTGATGATCACCATTGGCGAGTTCTCGAGTTAGGCTGTTTGTCAGGGAGTTCTCCGATCCCTGCATATGTTTAATAGAGAAGGAAAACTGGTTAAGCCATAATTGCCAACGCATAAGTTGCCTTTGCGCTTGCATATTTGATAAATTCTTTTTCACAAAACCAAGTATTCCTTTGCAATCAATTCGAATGAGAAACAATTTTGGGGTTAAAAAGATTAAGAACTTCTCAATTTTCCTTATGATTGCAAGAATTTCTTTTTTCATTGTGGGATAGTTACATTCTGCCTGATCAAAACTTCCACTGCAATATTGGCAGAGTTTTTCATCTTCTTTAATTTTGAGTACCGCACTTCAGTACTCATTGCTGACATCTATCTCAAGAACTAAATCATCTCATTCATTAGGTAAATTAAGAACATGAAAATTTTTACACATTTTTTTGAAGTATTGAATAATATTTGTATCAGTAGTGGTCCATGTCCAACTTACGTCTTTCTTGAGTTTCTGCTGCAATGGCTTTCTTAATTTGGTTAAGTCTTTAATGAAATCTGAAGTATAGTTAAGGCATCCAAGAAACCTTTCTAGTTGCTTCATATCTTCGATCTTTTCAGGAAAATTTTCTATCTTTTCTAGAATATGCTTTTATAAGGTGATTTGTCCAACTTTCATACCTAAGCCTAAGAACTTAATTTTTGTTCAGCATAAATGCAGTTGTTCTTTCCAAGTATAATATCATGATCAGTGCATCTTTGGGTGACAGATAAGACATCATCTTTGTGCTTTTCTATAATTTTGAAAAAGACAAGGATATCATCAATATAAACTAAACAATAGTGATTAAGATCTCTGAAGATGCTATCCATTCTTCTTTGAAATATTTGATGTGCATTTTTAAGATCAAATGGCATTACTATCCACTCATAATGTCCTTGTGGGGCACTAAATGCAGTTAAAGGAATACTTTTCTCATCCATTTTTATCTGCCAATAATGACTTTTACAATCCATTTTCAAGAAGTAAGAGACTCCTTGAATTCTATTGAAAAGAACAGTTTTATTAGGAATATAATAACCATCAAAGACAGTATTATCATTAAGTTTTTTGTAATTAATTACCATTCTAGCTTTTTTAATTTTTTCTTCTACATGATTCTTTACCATAAAAGCAGGACTGGTGTGAGGACTCTTGCTATTCCTAATTAATCCCTTATCCAGAAGTTTTTTAATTTGTTTATCAAATTCTTGAATGTCCTGGTGGGTATATACCATTTGTTTAACCCGGATAATAGTATTGGGATTTAGTAAGGTGATTTTAGCAAATGTTTTATCTTTATCCCAAAACTTTAGAGGATTGTCAGAGTAGAGTTCTTTGCATAATTTTTCTTGTTGTTCAACAATCTGCTCTTTACCAGATAACTCTAGTAATGAAATTATTAATGCTACGTCTCTTTGTATTAGTATTACCTTCTCACCACGCTGGCTGCGCGTAAATTTAATTTTCTAATGATTAATTTTTCAATAAGGACTGAGCGACCATTAATTGTAAATATTATCTGATTTATGACCTGGGTGCTCACGGCTTAGGGTGAACCAAAATGGATTGATGAATCGAAGCTCTACCCGACTCGCTGCGCATGCCACGCTCACTTAGTCACTAATCATAGTAAGTAGATCATTGTGCTATCACTTCCTTTCTTTAAAAAGAACCTCTGCATGGAGGATATATTCTTTAAAAATTATTTGCAATAATCATATCATGAGAGGGTTGATCAGTAGTCCATAGAACTGGTATAATGTTATAGGAGGTAAAAATTTACTAGCAAATCACAGGATGCCAGGTGTAAAATAAAACAATAAAATTACCTAGCAAATTCTAGCCAATCAGAAATTACCATGTGTCATTAATGATGTAATAAATAGTAATTATTTCTTTATTTAAAATAAAGAGATAATTGCTAAATATGGGCTTAAGGCCAAAGTCTGACTCAAAACCCTAACGTGAGAGTCTATAAATAGAGGCCATTCTCCCTTATTTTGGAGGGGGGCTCAGCACATGCAGCAGTGAAAGATTCATTCACTCCGAAGTCGTTCTGAAGACTCAAGGGGCCAATTTCTCTGAAGAAAGACAACAAGCACAATCAAAGCACGTGCCGTCTACCATCGAAGATCAAAGAAAGCTCGTCTTGATTGAGATCAAGCCTCTCAGGCCCTCTCTCAAGATCAAATCCATTGAAGTTCATTCAAAGGAAGTCAAATCAACCAACTTGGTCGAGATACAAGTCAACCGATCATCCTTCAAGTACAAATTGGAGATCGAATCAAAGGACTTTTATTTGTTTACTTGTAATAAATACACAGAGATTGTATCCACACCTTCTGAAATTAGTATAAATTAATTTGTCTATATTTCTTGTCTTAATTTATTTTAGACTTGAAATTTGTGTTTACAAATTTGGCACGCTCGGTGGGACATTTCTGCCTCTCATCTCCTTCTCCAAGTAAACAAGTTCAGCGCTCCTTTGAAGAAGAAATGGCTCCTGAACACATCATCCTTCAATATTTGAAGAAGGAGACTATCAGATCTACATCCGAATTATCCGTAAAGGCTAGTATTGCATCTGGCAATCAAAGCACCAGGGTGATGACTAGGAGCACGTCTAAAGCTGATGCCTTCATCACCTTAAAGAAACAAGTTATGACTCTAACTTTGCAGTCACACAAAACTCAAAAATTTGATTCAGACTTGCCTTCTGATGGAGTCATTCAAACTGCTTGTCTCTCTAATTTGAAGTTAAATCCTCTTACTGCTTTCAATACTAGGAAGACTTTACCTCAAGGAATGGATGAATTCCAAACATATATCAATCCTGCCTTTCAGCCTTTCGGTGTAGAGGATGACAACTATGATGGTAGTGATTCTTCAGTAACATCTCCAAGGGACTTGTATTTCTCTCAATCAGAAACTGAGTCTTCCAGCACAGTCGTCATGCCAGTCATGGCCATAGAGGCTATCAACTTAGAGGAACAATTGGCGGACATGAAGGCCAAGCTCTATAAACTCTCAAAGAAAAATGCAAAAAAAGATGCTCAAATCAAGCGTCAAAACAAACAGATGGCTGATTTGACAAAGAAGTTGGGGAAGCGGACATCTGAAGCTTTCAGCAAATGTTCAAGCAGTGAAGATTCTGACAGAGATTCTAACCACAGCGAGGAGTCTGAAGATCGATGCAAACCAAAGAATGATTCAATGTCAATTGAGCAAATTCAAAACTTGATAGCGGATGCGGTAAAGATCCATCTACAAGGAGGTTCTCACAGATTTCATCGTTACAGCAAGCCTTATACGAAAAGGATTGATGCACTGCGGATGCCTCAGGGATTCCAACCTCCAAAATTTCATCAATTTGATGGCAAAGGGAACCCGAAGCAGCACGTAGCACTTCATCGAGACGTGCAACAACGCTGGCATGAGTGGTGACCTCTTAGTAAAGCAATTCGTGCGGTCTCTTAAAGGTCTTGCATTTGACTGGTATGCAGACCTCGCTTCTGCATCCATTGATAGCTGGGGGCAAATGGAAAATGATTTCTTGAATAGCTTCTATAGCACACGCCGTGTGGTCAGTATAAGTGAGTTGACTAATACTAGGCAAGGGTATGAAGAATCAGTTATAGATTATATCAATCGTTGGCGTGCCCTCTCGCTAAAGTGCAAGGATCACTTACCTGAATCTTCTGCTGTTGAAATGTGTGCTCAAGTAATGAAGTGAGATATCTTATACGCTTTGCAGGTAAACAAGTCCAAGACTTTTCAAGAATTAGCGACACGAGCTCATGATATGGAGCTTACAATCGTCTATTATGAAAGACAAGTCAATGATGGTGAATTGATGGCATCGTCAAGAAATAGAAGCTCCATGCTAAGAGACTCTGAAAAGAACGAATATTCTTATTCTGAGTATGATGCACCAAAAATGCTTGACAAACTTCTTGAAAAAGGACTTGTAGAACTCCCAGAGTCAAGGCGTCCTGAAGAAATTGGAAGAACTAATGACCCCAAATATTGCAAGTATCATAGGATCATCAGTCATCCTATAGAGAAGTGCAAGGCATTCAGGGGACAAGTCCTGCAACTTACAAATGAAGGAAAGATCACATTAGACAAAGAAAACACTGAAGAATCTGATTGATCGTTTATTAGGATCATATTGAAAAATGCTTTGCAAGAGGAGCAACCCAAAATCAGCATTTAGAATGAACACTTTCAAGTCGCAAAATAATTTTGACTCTTAAGTCTCTCAAATTCAAGACTCATAAGTCATCAAAGGCAAAGACTCTCAAGTCATCAACATTAAAGACACTTAAGTCTCCCCAATTCAAGACTCACAAGTCATCAAAGACAAAGACTCTCAAGTCATCAAAATCAAGACTCTTAAGTCTCTCAACTTCAAGACTCACAAGTCATCAAAGACAAAGACTCTCAAGTCATCAAAATCAAGACTCTTAAGTCTCCAAAGTTCAAGACTCACAAGTCATCAAAGGCAAAGACTCTCAAGTCATCAACATTAAAGGCTCTTAAGTCTCCCCAAGTTTAAGACTTACAAGTCATCGAAGACAAAGACTCTCAAGTCATCAAAATCAAGACTCTTAAGTCTCCAAAATTCAAGGCTCATAAGTCATTGAAGGTAAAGACTCTCAAGTCATCAACATTAAAGACACTTAAGTCTCCCCAATTCAAGACTCATAAGTCATCAAAGACAAAGACTTTTAAGTCATCAACATCAAAGACTCTTAAGTCTCTCAAGTTCAAGACTCACAAGTCATCAAAGACAAAGACTCTTAAGTCATCAACATCAAAGACTCTTAAGTCTCTCAAGTTCAAGACTCACAAGTCATCAAAAACAAAAACTCTCAAGTCATCAAAATTAAAGATAACTAAATCTTTTAAGTTCAAGACTCTTAAATCATCGAAATTAAAGACTCCCAAGTCATCAAAGATTTTTTTAGGTTTCCTTTAAGTTGGGGGCAATGGACATAAGCATCCTCATTCAAATTTGCGGTTGTGGCAATGGAGCCTTCCGCTTCAAGTCGTAAGAACCTCATCCTTCTAGTCAGCATCAACGGTGAAGCAGCCTCCTCCTTCAGGGTGGCGGTATCTCCCCACAAAATGGGAACGACGAGACGACCTCGTCCTCCTTGTTGGATCTTCATTCATGTCGGCGACAGCATACTAGTCTTCGTTAAGTCGACAACCTTCACCTTCAAATCACATGGCGTTCTTGGCAAGTTGGCGATGACGATGACGTGACCTCCATATTCATATTCAAGAAAGTCGCCCAAGGCGGACCCTTGCTGGGAAGCCATCCAAATGCTGCAAAATTAATAAATGAAGGCGACTTTGGTGGACCCTTGCGGGCAAGCCATCCAAAGGTCAAACATTGATAATAATGAAGGCGACTTTGGTGGACCTTTGCAGGCGTGCCATTCAAAAGTCGAAAATTCGTAATCAAATGCGACTTTGGTGGACCCTTGCGGGTAAAACTATCCAAAAGTCGAAAATTCATAATCAAATGCGACTTTGGTGGACCCTGTGGGCAAATCATCCAAAGGCCGAAAATTTATAATCGAAGGCGACTTTGGAGGACCCTTGCGGGCAAGCCATCCAAAGGTCGAAAAATTTTATAATCAAAAGGCGACTTTGGTGGACCCTTGCAGGCAAGCCATCCAAAGGTCGAAGAATTTTATTATCGAAGGCGACTTTGGAGGGCCCTTGCGGGTAAAGTCATCCAAAGGTCGAAAATTTATAGTCAAAAAGCGACTTTGGTGGGCCCTTGCGGGTAAAACCATCCAAAGGTCGAAAATTAATAATAGGCACCCATACTCTTTGTGCAAACTGTGGCGTGAATAATCTCTTCAGTCTGGCGCTCGAAATATGCTGCACTGCGAATATTTGATCTATACACGGCAAAAAAAAAGGAATTAAAAAAAGGCCCAGTTCCAATGGGTATTCTCAGAGCAACACCCTGGAGAAACATGGTCCTCATTGATTGTTACTTCCTAACGGCAATTCACGCAGAGCTTCGCAAGAATCAGCCACTGAGGACCCCCCAAAAAAAAAAAAGAAATGGCAATGAGGTGTTACCAGACCAACACCGTGGAGAAATTGGCATTCATACATCTTCTTCCTCACGATGCCCATGCGTGTAACAACGATGGAGATTCAAGGGGAAAAAAAAAGAAAAAAAAAGGAAAAGAAGAGAACACCTAGCATTGCAACTGTACACCCCTCACCTCTCTTTGCTTCTCTTTCCTCCCTCTGCTTCTTTGTACGACCATGGAGACCCAACCAAAAAAAAAAAAGAGAGAAGAAAGGGAGATGAGGAACAGAGCAATAGGAGCAGCAGAGAGAGAGATGGTGAATGTTACAAATGAGGTGAGGCTGTGAGGGTGAGTCGCGTGTGTGACTGCCCAATCTAAGGGCCTGAGAAACCCTTGCTAAAATAAAAAAGATGCTCCTCAACATTGCTGATTTACCCTAATTCTGCTTGAGGCCAATAAAGGTACCAAAAAAG
This sequence comes from Carnegiea gigantea, assembly GCA_029747015.1. Classification (NCBI taxonomy): domain Eukaryota; kingdom Viridiplantae; phylum Streptophyta; class Magnoliopsida; order Caryophyllales; family Cactaceae; genus Carnegiea; species Carnegiea gigantea. Next base: position 434,428 of record JAKOGI010000563.1, on the reverse strand, counting down.
GCGTGCAGCACCCTTTAGCCAAAACAACCAAAAAAAAAAAAAATCATTGACTGATAACTACAAAGCAAGCCTAAGTCCATTAAAATATTGACTCTTTTGTAGCTGGATCATATACCAGTCCAAAAGGAGGAAAATAAAAGGATCGTCGAAATTCCAACAGTTTGTATCTTCTAAGTTTTCGAGACTCAACCGCTTCGAACACTCAAAAATTCGTGTGCGCGTCTAACTCTCAACGGGGGCATCTGTAGGAGGTAAAAATTTACTAGTAAATCACAGGATGCCACGTGTAAAATAAAACAATAAAATTACCTAACAAATTCTAGCCAATCAGAAAATACCGTGTGTCATTAATGATGCAATAAATAGTAATTATTCCTTTATTTAAAGTAAAGAGATAATTGCTAAATATGGGCTTAAGCCCAAAGTCTGACTCAAAACCCTAACGTGAGAGTCTATAAATAGAGGTCATTCCCCCTCATTTTGGAGGGGGGCTCAGCACATACAGCAGTGGAAGATTCATTCACTCTGAAGTCGTTCTGAAGACTCAAGGTGTCAATTTCTCTGAAAAAAAACAACAAGCACAATCAAAGCATGTGCCGTCTACCATCGAAGATCAAAGAAAGCTCGTCTTGATTGAGATCAAGCCTCTTAGGCCCTCTCTCAAGATCAAATCCATTAAAGTTCATTCAAAGAAAGTCAAATCAACCAACTTGGTTGAGATACAAGTCAACCGACCCTCCTTCAAGTACAAATTGGAAATCGAATCAGAGGACTTTTATTTGTTTACTTGTAACAAATACACAGAGATTGTATCCACACCTTCTGAAATTAGTATAAATTAATTTGTCCATATTTCTTGTCTTAATTTATTTTAGGCTTGAAATTTGTGTTTACAAATGTATTGAACTCCTCCTATTTCTATGGATAACCCTTCTATGGCCTCATTGCAGCTGATAATACTATTACCAGCCATCCTTACTTGTAAAGAATTTTTATCTCTTTTCCACATCAACTCAGGAAATAATGATCTTTTTCAAAGCATACAGAACAATCACTATCTATATAAGTGCATAGTTCATATTTATTATACCCTTCTAAACATATCTTTGTATTGGTGGCTTCGTAGCATATTTTCATTGCCATGTTTTTGACTAATTCATCCTCATAAATTGGTTCACTGACTATTCTTGTTTTGTACCCAATGACCTTTCTATTTAGAGTCATAATTCAATCTACACTGAGTCTTGTAGCTTCAAAACTCATTCTACTCATTTCATTGGTCATGCCAATTGCATCATCTTTTTTAGGCTCTTCTTTGGCCGATGAAGATCATTCTCCCCAATCTGACCTTGTACTCATACTTCTTAATAATTGAGGTTTAATGGTGATTTTGCCTTCCTCATCAATCTTTATTATATTATCAAGTAGGTAGAAGATAGTAAACCAAAGAGTGATCTAGTTTTTATATCAACTCTTCTAGCAGTAGAAACTTGTTCTAGCGGTGATGGCATTTCATTTTGAATTTCTCTTTTTTGGGTAGGAGTTTTGATGATGATCACCATTCGCAAGTTCATAAGTCAAACTATCTATCAAAGAATTCTTCGATCCCTACATATGTTATAATAAGGAAGGAAAATTAATTAAGTCATAATTGCTAACATAGGATTCGCCCTTGCACTTGCATATTTAATAAATTCGTTTTCACAAAACCAAGTATTCCTTTGCAATCAATTTGAGTAAGAAAAGGTTTTGGGGCTAAAAATATTAAGAACTTTTCAATTTCGCTTATGACTGCAAGAATTTCTTTTTCCATCGTGGGATGATCTACTTTATTAAAACTTGTACTGCCGTATTTATAGAGTTTCTCCCCTTCTTTGAATTTGAGGACTGCACTTTAGTGCTCATTGCTGGCATTTGTTTTAAGAATTAAATTATCTCCTTCATTAGGCAAATTAAGAACAAGAAGATATTTGTGCATCTTTTTGAAATTTTAAACAATCTTTGAATCACTAGGAGTCCACGTTCAACTTACTTTTTTCTTGAATGTCTACTATAATGATTTTTCTCAATTTAGCTAAGTCTTTAATGAAATCTAAAGTATAGGTAAGACATCCAAGAAACCTTTCTAATTGCATCTTATCTTTAATCTTCTTAGGGAAATTTTATATTTTTTTCTAAAATATGCTTTTGTAAGATAATTTGTTCAGGTTTTATTTCTAGACCTAAAAACTCGATTTCTTGTTCAGCATAAATATACTTGTTCTTACTAAGAATGATACCATGATCAATACATCTTTGGGTGATAGTTAGAACTTCGTCTTGGTGCTGTTCTATGGCCTTGGAAAAGATAAGAATATCGTCAATGTAAACTAGATAACAGTAATTAAGATCTTTGAAGATATAATATCCATTCTTCTTTGGAATATTTAAGGTGCATTTTTAATACCAAATGGCATTACTATCCGCTCATAATTCCCATGCGGGGCATTAAAAGTAGTCAAATGAATGCTTTGCTCATCCGTTTTTACTTGCTAGTATTCGATTTTACAGTCCATTGTTAAGCATGGAGAGGCTCCTTAAATTTTATTGAAAAGAATTCTTTTGTTTTGAGTATAATAGCTATGAAGACAGTACTATCATTGAGCTTTCTATAATTGATAACCATTCTAAATTTTTCACTTTTTTCTTCGGTATGATTTCTCACCATGAAAGCAGGACCAATGTAAGGACTGTTACTATTTCTGATTAATCCTTTTTCCAAAAATTCTTTGATTTGCTCATCAAATTTGTGGATATCATGATGTGTGTACACCATTTGTTCAACTCGAATAATAGTATTGAGATTTTAAAAAGTAATTGTTGTACATGTCTTATCTTTGACCCAAAATTTAAGAGAGTTATCATGTAAGAGCTCTTTGCATAATTTGTAACACCCCTAGCCCCTAGGGTCAGGAGCGCTACATTTTCTTAATTCCTACCTAATTTTTTGGGCAAAACGGATAGAGTTTCCCTTAAAAACAGACTGTTTCCAAGCTAAAAGCCTTACAATAAACCCCTACAATCAACGAAAGCGTACAACATTTTAAAATAAGGTCAACGGCTACACGTCGGAGTTCATAACTCAACAAGTAACTCGCTCGGAGTACACCAAACAGAATAGTTCATTAATACAGGAAAAGTAAAAGATACAACTCAATGGCTCATATAACCGAAGTACTGGGGTTTACATCCCAGAAAGTAGCTGATTTCAACAAAAAAGACAACTGGCTAATAAGATGGTTGGTACACATGGCCGCACAGAGCGACTCCTGAACCGAGTACACTACATGAACTAGAATACTTGTTTACAAATGTTTACAATCCTAGGAATACATGACATGACTTCATTAAACACGTAAGATCCCTTCAAATGGGCACATACGACACCTTGCAGGCAAGAATAGATTCCATCTTGACATAGCTGGCTCAATTTCTTCCTGTCATAAAGAAAACCTGGGGAAAAAGACGAAAGAGTGGTGGGATGAGTAACCACATGCTTAGTGAGTGTTTTCCGACCCCCCTTAAAGCCAAAACCGTTGCAGGAAATAATATCTTTAATAGTCACATATCACGTATTCATACTTTACTATCATATTAGACATTCATAAAACCCTTATGAAGGTTCACTATTCATAAAATTCATTTTTGCCGCTCAAACTCATTTTTAGACTCCTAAATAACCAACTTCTTAAAAACCGAGCACTCAATTCACATAAGCAAGCAACGAGGCTAAGTACAGAAGCTTTCTTTTTCATGAACATAACTACTTCGCATTCCATTCAACTATACATGAAACTTCATTCATACAATGTGGACATAAAGCTATCACTTTTCATAATCATACTTTTCTTGGCATTTCATTCATATGATATGCATAAGACGTACATTTCGAGTCTTAATCAAACCTCATTCATAGGGTATGCATGAAATATGCTTATAAGGCTTTCTTTTTCTTATTCGTATCCTACTTAGCATCTCATTCATAAGTTATACTTGGAATATGCACATGTCATACACAGGTAGTTTTCTTTTCTTTTTACTGAAAATACATCATTTAGCCTCTTGAGACTCATATTCTTTAAAAGAGATCTCTTTCACGTCGGTCGCGTATCGACCCTTATAAGCTTTTTACGTTTCATTCATCTGGCCTCTTAATGGCCCATAAAAACTTTCTTTCTGAAATACCTGAAATGGCATAATGCCGACTGCCTTTCTTCGCTTATTAGGAAAATACATCTGATATAAAATCATTATAGGGTGCTGACTGGGTGAGATCTATTCTCAACCCCATAGTGAGACCAAACGCTCACGCTTAAGCTCTTACTCCTGGGATGGCTACATTTAACATATTGAACCATTACTCTTGTCAGGGTCTTATAGGGTTTCTTAGTACCAGGACTTATTCCCTAGGCTAACATCATTCATATCATATTGTCCAAAGCACATTATCTTAGCCAGTTTAAAGCGTATGGGCCATAACGGCTAATAATTTTACTGCCTGTCACAGCGAAATTATTTTTCATACATCATACTTTCTTTTTATTCAAATTCTTTAGGGATTCCCCCGTTCAAGCGAGTTCACTCCCAGAATGAAGTTTATATAGCTATAATAGGCCATTGATTGCTAATAGTCATGGCTACTATTGTTTTGAAATGCGAGAAACATCCTTTTTCAAAACAACACCTTCACACGCATAATGAAACTTAATAAAATAAACGGGAAGGGATTTACATATAACACATTCAAGCAATTCATAATCATTTCAACACAATGAGCCACACACGACCTCGCAATCTACACGATTGTGGTAATCACAATCCAGATTCCCTCCTCACATAGCAACCGAGAAGCACTCATAGTTCTACCTCAAACCATCTGACTACCATCTCGGTTTTCAATTCCATAACCATAGCATATTATCATAAAAGTCATATGAAATAGATATGTATAACTTACAGAGCGAGCAGCCATTATCCAGCTATGTGTTATAACATATATATAAACACATACGCACATATATCTATATTGCATTAACTTGAAACAAGTACTTAACGAACTGAAATAAACTCATAAGGCATGAAACTAGCCTACATTCATAACTTGCAAATAGGGGTAAGCATGTCAAGTTCATGTCATTCTCAAAGCGTGGCTAACCAGCTTAACATATATCGTTTTAAGACATTCTTAGGTTGTTTCGATAACGTCTTCAAGCATGGATCCACTAATTCAACATACAATAACTTAAGGCATGTTTGGGACGATTCGAATGCTACTTTCAAACATTAATTAACTAACTTAGTAAGCATCAATTCAAGACATGCTTAGATTGATTCAGGAGCAACTTTTAAATGTGACTTAGCTAGCTTAGCAAGTATCGGTTCAAGCATGACTTGACTAATTTAGCATTCATCGATTTGAAGCACGTATAAGTCGTTTCGAAGCTTACTTTTAGACATAATTGAACGAACTTATTAGCTAACGAATCAAAGTGTACTTAGGTTATTTTAAGGGTCACTTTTCAACATGAACGAACTAACTTAGCGAGTGTCAACTCAAGGCTTATTTAGGTCATTTCTAAGGTTAACTTTAATCAGGAGTTAACCAATTCAGCATACATTAGCTTAGGGCATCGTTTAAAAACATTCTTCAATTATTTTCGGAGCTACTTTTAAACATGAACCGATAAAATTAGCCTATTTTGACCTTAGGTGCTCTTGGTTCGTTTCAAACATACATAAACTATTTCCAAAGCTACAAGCATGATTTAACTAAATAGGCAGGCATCAATTCGAGGTGTTCATTTATTATGTCAAAGTCACTATTCAGGTATAAATTAACCAACTAAACTAGTATCGAATCGAAGTGTTCATATATCATTTCAAAGCTACGATTCAGGCATAAATTAACAAATGAAGCAAGCATCGAATGAAAGTGTCCGTATATCATTTCGAAGCTACTAATGAGGCATGGGTTAACTAATTAAGCAAGCATCAAATCAAGGTATTCGTATATCATTTCAAAGCTACTAATGAGGCATGGATTGACTAATTAAGCAAGCATCGAATCAGGGTATTTGTATATCATTTTGAAGCTACTAAGGAGGCATGGATTAACTAATTAAGCAAGCATCGAATCAGGGTATTCGTATATCATTTCGAAGCTACTAATAAGCATGTATTAACTAAACTAACATATACTGATTCAAAGCCCTTTTCAAGGTTAATTAAATAAAATTAACATATATCGATTCAAGGCCATTTTCGAGTATTAATCAACTAAACTAACATTTAACGATTTGAAGTCATTTTCAAGCATAAATTAACTAACTAAACTTAACATGCATCGCAACTTAAAGGTTAAAACAATTTCGAAACTACTGATACTTAGGAGGCGAGATACCCCACCTCGACTCCAAGTTAGAGGACTTAATTCCTGGGCTAATTGGGCAAATTTGAAGCCGAATCCCGAGCCTTGCTACTTGTCGGTTTGCAAGTGTTATCCTTCTGCTCTCGGTCCTCCCCTTGGCTGTCCAAGTCGGGTCAGGCCACCTCGGTGGTGGTCTAAGTGGTGGTTCTGTGGTGGCTAGGGTTTCAAAACCTCAACTTTACTGTCTCACTCGACCTCCTCTTTTCCTCTTCGTCGGCGACCAGTGGACGGCCACCGTCCTCCTTCCCAGCTCACCCTCGTCGGCGTCTCCCTATGGTGGCAATCGGCGGCCACGACCCCCGCTTTTTCTTGCTCTAAATTCGCTCGACCCCTCTCTCTTCTGTTGTGACGCAGCGCGAACGGGGCTGCCAAGCGCAATAGTGGTCGCCGCCTGGTCGGCCACTGCTTGCTCATCCGCCGCCCTCTCTCTCTCTTCTCTGTCTCCCCCTCGATCTCCCTTCTCTCACTTTGTTTGGGGGGTCACGGGGCTAGGGTCCGAATTCCCCCTATCGTGCCTTGCTGAGAAAAGTAAGGGGCTTCGGCCCCTTACATTTGCTTTTATTTTATTTTCGTTGTTTTGGTTAATAGCTCAATCAACCAACATCGCTAGTCCAATCTCGAATGTTTTGTTCTAAACTCAAATCCATAACATGACCCTTCATCAATTATTCGTTTCCAAATACGTCAAGCTTCGATTTTAGCAAACCTCAAAACTAATTTTAAGGTCAACAACCTACTCACATTTGGAAAACGACTAAATAAATCGAATAACGACTAAATTAAACTATCGATATAATTTAAGGGTACAGATAGCACGAATTAACTTTAAAATCAATAATAGCAATAATAGTTCTTTTAAATAAAATTATCGCTCACATAAGCACATCGATACTAGTTTAACTCATATGGTTAATAAAAATATGAATTTTGTAGCGTAGAAGGTAAGGCAGCCAACTTAACGTAAAATAAAGGACGCGGGTCTTACACTCTTCCCCCCTTAAAAGAATTTCATCTTGGAAATTCTAAACCTAAGTTCGATCATTCTGAGAATGTACGCACACAACTATGATCAACACGGTAGGTTTCCAAAATGTTTCATTTTGCAATCACTACTTCTTTTAAATCGAAAGAAAATGGCGTATGGTATCCAGTCTCCTCCTCACCAGTCCTCTTCAAGCGTCTACTTACTCTATTTAGGCACTGAGAGCAAATCGCTTTGAAGAGGGGCAAATGAGTTGGCATGGACAACCACATTGTGTTTGTTTTGAAAATGAAACATAGATTTTCAATGATCTAGACTCAGTTCGCATGGCAAGCAACAATTCTATGCATATGTACCTATAAGTGGGCATCTAAAGGTATGGCAACTGGGACAATAACATTTTTAGGTCATATACTAGTAGTTTCATTCTAAGATATGAATTCAAGTCACCTTTGGGATCACAACGATTAACTTAGAGATTCCTATAACACATTAGAATAATAAGAACATCACATAGCACCACATAGCATCATTAAAGCATAATAGCGTCACATAGCATTGCATAGTATCAACAATTCAGTATTTTCAAGCCTAGGAATCCTGAGGAGCATGAACGCGTCTAATACATACATAGCAAGCAATTTACAAAAGGAAAACATATACACTAACATCCCTATGTCTGCACATCAATCCCAGCTAACTTTTAAGCCTTTCATTCATGACAACTTATTCAGGACATGTCAGGTTCATATGAAGGCAGTTAACTTAGTCAGGTTCATTCAAAGGCATGAAGAAATCAGATTACTCTAAGGTAAAATCAATTGATCAGGAAGCTATCACATCGTACTAAGGTAACAGGGACATTATATTACGCCACATCGACATTGACGGCATTGGAGTAGCATTCGAAATCACATTAGCATCACGTAGAGCCCACGCATAACACAACAAGGACTAAGAATCACATGTACCATAAACTAGCATTACATGCCGATAGGAATAACTTGAGAAGAAAATGCTAGGGTAAGAATGTAAATCAACTGTTTTTTTTTCTTTTTATGGGGGAGACTTTCCCTAAGGTGCCTACTTGGAACTGATTGCCTCCTAGGTCATAAATTCATATGAGTGAAGGGTTATGGGCCTACACGCCTCCTCTATGCTACTCTGATCAAACATATAAGGGCAAGAATATATGAATGTAGGTTTCTAGGGTCGTCTCATCATGCTTCAAATACGGGCACATGCAGTTACTTAGCTATAATATAGGATCATAGAATTCATGGAATGCAAGCAACGAGTTAGAGGTTATGCTATGTCATGAATTACAAAACTTAAATCATCTGGATAATCAAGTCATATACCAAACCAGACTCAAGTCAAGCGAACTCCCAGACGTACAACAACTCATTCACAAAACACATAATTGGTCACAAATAACGAACATAAATAACTATATAAGCTTCTATAGGCTTTAGGTTGTATGCGATGCTATGGCTATGCTTGTTTTGAGTACGGTCGACATTAATGGTCTTATGGGTACCAGTTGAGGTCTTACGAGGTACACCAATCCCACAGGTGATTATAGGAGTCTTACTGTAGGTCACGTACCTTAGTAGGGATCATTCACTATGTATAATTCCAAAGTCTGCTAGGTTCTTTCTACGTACCTTGTTCTTTTTAGGTCTATCAGGGTTCATTTCAACCAAAACATCATCACCCCATTCCCGAATGGCAATTCGTATAATAGAAAGCAGGTAGTGCACGGTTTAGGTAACAATGGCTAGGAAGGGGAATAGTAGGTACACTTACGCAATGTTTAATGAGATCCTACCACTAGCATTTAGTTTTCCAAGCATGCATGCGAAAATATCCCCTAATTTCACTCAGGCAATTCAAAATTCACAACAGCAGGGTAGCATTTAGTAGGATTGTCAATCATAGCAACTAATTCCCCATCATTTCTTTCTTATCCCAGTACGAAGGATTCTATTGACGTATACATCTTAGCACATACACATTTATAAGCAACATTTGATACACATAAGGGTGTGTATTTGTGAATCTAAACTCCCTCATCATCACTAACGAAAAGCTAAGCCTTCGGTATGAGATAAACTCGGCTCCACAGTCAAAACGGCATTAACATTTAGAAACTTCGGATTTCAAAGGTGAAAAATAGCTTATCTGTTTCGAGCTTCTTCTCTACCAGCCTCTGAGTACATCTACTCACTCCATTATAGGGCCTGAGGAGCAAATTGTACTTTAAGGGCAAAGATGAGCTTAGAAAAAGATTTTTAATCGCTCGAGTCTAAATCAACGTGCTTCAACTATCGATTGTCTTATCACAGCGCACAAAAAAAACATTTACTATTCGAACCGACACTTGGCTTACACAATACAAGTGAACTGGACTCACATCCTAACACATGACTCATATTTTATTCGATCGGCTTAACCGAATCGCATAAAAGTCAATCAATGAAGTCAATTAGCACATTAGGAGCACATTATACGAATGGACTACTCACAACTTCACCTCAAGGTGGGGAGCTAATTGACTCCTATACTAATATACAACTCACCACTTTCACTCAATCAACCTACTCGAGCCTCACATAAGTCGCAAATGGCCATACTATAAGGCACACGTGCACACAAAGTGGGCATATGTCACATACCCACGAAGTATTCCTAGGCGAATATATGAAATACAAGACTCAGTCCGGGCCTATGGTCGCAGAACCTTTGCTCTGATACCATCAATGTAACACCCCCAGCCCCTAGGGTCAGGAGCGCTACGTTTTTTTACTTCCTACCTAATTTTTGGGGTGAAACAGACAGAGTTTGCCCTAAAAACTGACCGTTTCCAAGCTAAAAGCCTTATAATAAACCCCTGCAATCAACGGAAGCGTACAACATTTTAAAATAAGCTCAATGGCTACAAGCCGGAGTTCATAACTGAACGAGCAACTCGCTCGGAGTACATCAAATAGAATAGTTCATTAATATAGGAAAAGTAAAAGATACAACTCAACGGTTCATACAACCGGAGTACTAGGGTTTACATCCCAGAAAGTAGCTGGTTTCAACTAAAAAGACAACTGGCTAATAAGATGGTTGGTACACATGGCCGTACAAAGCGACTCCTAAACCGAATACACTACATGAACTAGAATACTTGTTTATAAACGTTTACAATTCTAGGAATACATTACATGACTTCATTAAACACGTAAGATCCCTTCAAATGGGCACACACGACACCTTGTAATCAAGAATAGATTCCATCTTGACATCGCTGACTCAACTTCTTCCTGTTATAAAGAAAACTTGGGGAAAAAGGCGAAAGAGTAGTGGGATGAGCAACCACATGCTTAGTGAGTGTCTTCCGACCCCTCTTAAAATAAAAACCGTTGCAGTCAATAATATCTTTAATAGTCACATATCACGTGTTCATACTTTACTATCATATTAGGCATTCATAAAACCCTTATGAAGGTTCACTATTCATAAACTTCATTTTTGCCGCTCAAACTCATTTTTAGACTCCTAAATAACCAACTTCTTAAAAACCGAGCACTCAATTCACATAAGCAAGCAACGAGGCTAAGTACAGAAGCTTTCTTTTTCATAAACATAACTACTTCGCATTCCATTCTACTATACATGAAACCTCATTCATACAATGTGCACATAAGGCTATCACTTTTCATAATCATACTTTTCTTGGCATTTCATTCATATGATATGCATAAGACGTACATTTCGAGTCTTAATCAAACCTCATTCATAGGGTATGCATGAAATATGCTTATAAGGCGTTCTTTTTCTTATTCGTATCCTACTTAGTATCTCATTCATAAGTTATACTTGGAATATGCACATGTCATACATAGGTAGCTTTCTTTTCTTTTTATTGAAAATACTTCATTTAGCCTCTTGAGGCTGATATTCTTTAAAAGAGATCTCTTTCACATCGGTCGCATACCGACCCTTATAAGCTTTTTACGTTTCATTCATCTGGCCTCTTAATGGCCCATAAAAACTTTCTTTTTGAAATACCTGAAATAGCGTAATGCCGACTGCTTTTCTTCGCTTATTAGGAAAATACATCTGACATAAAATCATTATAGGGTGCTGACTGGGTGAGATCTATTCTCAACCCCATAGTGAGACCTAACGCTCACGCTTAAGCTCTTACTCCCGGGATTGCTACATTTAACATATTGGATCATTACCCTCGTCAGGGGCTTCTAGGGTTTCCTAGTACCAGGACTTATTCCTTAGGCTAATATCATTCATATCATATTATCCAAAGTACATTATCTTAGCCAATTTAAAGCGTATGGGCCATAACGGCTAATAATTTTGCTGCCTCTCACAGGATATCCTTTTTTATACATCGCACTTTCTTTTTATTTAAATTCTTTAGGGATTAGCGAGTTCACTCCCAGAACGAAGTTCGTATAGCTAAAATAGGCCATTGAGTGCTAATAGTCATGGCTACTATTGTTTTGAAACACGAGAAACATCCTTGTTCAAAACAACACCTTTACACACATAATACATCTTAATAAAATAAACAGGAAGGGATTTACATATAACACATTCAAGCACTTCATAATCATTTCGACACAATGAGCCACACACGGCCTCGCAATCCGCACGATTGCGGTAATCACAACCAAGACTCCCTCCTCACATAGCAACTGATCACAGGACCTCGCACTCATAATTCTACCTCAAACCATCCGACTACCATCTCGGTTTTCAATTCCATAACCATAGAATATTATCATAAAAGTCATATGAAATAGATACGTATAACTTACAGAGCAAGCAGCCATTGTCCAGCTATGCGTTATAGCATATATATAAACACATACGCATATATATCTATATTGCATTAACTTGAAACAATTACTTAACGAAATGAAATGAACTCATAAGGCATGAAACTAGCCAACATTCATAACTCGCAAATAGGGGGTAAGCATGTCAAGTTCATGTCATTCTCAAAGCGTGGCTAACCAGCTTAACATATATCGTTTTAAGACATTCTTAGGTTGTTTCGATAACGTCTTCAAGCATGGATCCACTAATTCAACATACAATAACTTAAGGCATGTTTGGGACGATTCGAATGCTACTTTCAAACATTAATTAACTAACTTAGTAAGCATCAATTCAAGACATGCTTAGATTGATTCAGGAGCAACTTTTAAATGTGACTTAGCTAGCTTAGCAAGTATCGGTTCAAGCATGACTTGACTAATTTAGCATTCATCGATTTGAAGCACGTATAAGTCGTTTCGAAGCTTACTTTTAGACATAATTGAACGAACTTATTAGGAAACGAATCAAAGTGTACTTAGGTTATTTTAGGGGTCACTTTTCAACATGAATGAACTAACTTAGCGAGTGTCAACTCAGGGCTTATTTAGGTCGTTTCTAGGGTTAACTTTAATCAGTAGTTAACCAATTCAGCATATATTAGCTTAGGGCATCATTTAAAAACATTCTTCAATTATTTCTGGAGCTACTTTTAAACATGAACCGATCAAATAAGCCTGTTTCGACCTTAGGTGCTCTTTGTTTGTTTCAAACATACATAAATTATTTCCAAAGCTACAAGCATGATTTAACTAAATAGGCAGACATTGATTCGAGGTGTTCATTTATTATTTCAAAGTCACTATTCAGGTATAAATTAACCAACTAAACAAGCATTGAATCAAAGTATTCATATATCATTGCAAAACTACGATTCAGGCAGAAATTAACAAATGAAGCAAGCATCGAATGAAAGTGTCTGTATATCATTTTGAAGCTACTAATGAGGCATGGATTAACTAATTAAGCAAGCATCGAATCAAGATATTCGTATATCATTTCGAAGCTACTAACGAGGCATGGATTGACTAACTAAGCAAGCATCAAATCATGGTATTCGTATATCATTTCGAAGCTACTAATGAGGCATGGATTAACTAATTAAGCAAGCATCGAATCAGGGTATTCGTATATCATTCCGAAGCTACTAATAAGCATGTATTAACTAAACTAACATATACCGATTCGAAGCCCTTTTCAAGGTTAATTAACTAAAATTAACATATATCGATTCAAGGCCACTTTTGAGTATTAATCGACTAAGCTAACATTTAATGATTCGAAGTCATTTTCAGGCATAAACTAACTAACTAAACTTAAAACTTAAAGGTTAAAACAATTTCGAAACTACTAATACTTAGGAGGCGAGAAACATCCACCTCGACTCCAAGCTAGAGGACTCGATTCCCAGGCTAATTGGGCAAATTTGGAGCCGAATCCCGAGCCTTGCTACTGGTCGGTTTGCACGTGCTATCCTTCCGCTCTCGGTCCTCCCCTAGGCTGTATAGGTTGGGTCAGGCCACCTCGGTGGTGGTCGAAGTGGTGGTTCTGTGGTGGCTAGGGTTTTAAAACCTCAACTTTACTGTCTTACTCGACCTCCTCTCTTCCTCTTCACCGGCGACCAGCGGATGGCCACCGTCCTCCTTCTCGGCTCACCCTTGTCGGCGCCTCCGTGCGGTGGCAGCCGGCAGCCACGACCCCTCCTTTTTCTCGCTCTAAATTCGCTCGACCCCTCTCTCTTCTGTTATGACGCAGCGCGAACAGGGCCGCCAGGCGCAATGGTGGTCGCCGCCCAGGCGGCCACCGCCTGCTCATTCGCCACCCCCTCTCTCTTCTCGGTCTCCCCCTCGATCTCCCTTCTCTCTCTTCATTTGGGGGGTCACGGGCTAGGGTCCGAATTCCCCCCCTGTCGTGCCTTGCTAAGAAAGTAAGGGGCTTCGGCCCCTTACATTTGCTTTTATTTTATTTTTGTTGTTTTAGTTAATAACTCAATCAATTAAAATCGTTGGTCCAATCTCGAACGTCTTGTTCTAAACTCAAATCGATAATATGACCCTTGATCAATTATTCGTTCCCAAATACGTAAAGGTTCGATTTTAGTAAACCTCGAAACTAATTCTAAGGGTAACAACCTACTCGCATTCAGAAAACGACTAAATAAATCGAATAACGACTAAATTAAACTATCGATATAATTTAAGGGCATAGACAGCATGAATTAACTTTAAAATCAATAATAGCAATAATAATTCTTTTTAATAAAATTATCGCTCACGTAAGTACATCGATACTAATTTAACTCATATGGTCAATAAAAATATGGATTTTGTAATGTAGAAGGTAAGGCAGCCAACTTAACGTAAAATAAAGGACACGGGTCTTACATAATTATTCTTGTTGTTCAATAATCTGCTACTTCTTATTGTGAGGGGATTACCTGCTCACCACTCTAGTTGTTTGTAAACTCAATTTTCTAATAAATGTATATTTATTTAATTTGTCAATTGGAACAAAGTGGCCATTCATTGTGAATATGATTTCGCTTAAGGTCTGTGTGCATGGAGAATATAGCCTTTGAAAATTATTTACAATAATCATATCATGAGAGGGTTGATCCGTAACCTATAGAGCTGGTATATTGCATTGGTCTCCTCCAATTTCTATGGATAATCCCTCTATGGCTTCCTTGTGGCTAATTATGCTATTATTAACTATTTTTACTTGTAAAGGATTCTTTGCTTTTTTTCCGTATGAATTTTGGGAGTAGCAATCTTTTTCCAAAATAGACATAACAACTACTATCGATGAAAGAACACAATTCATATCTGTTGTATTCCTCCAAAAATACATTTATTGGGATATAAATGCCATTAGGATTAGTATTAGTACTTTCCTAATGTACCTCTAAAGTCATATTTTTGACTAATTTATCCTTATAGATGAGCTCATTAACAGTCCTTGTTTTGTACCCATTGGCTTTTCCGTCTAAACTCGTACTTTGATCTGCATTATACATTGCAAGTTTAAAACTCATTCTACTCATGTCACTGACCATACTAATTATATCATCTTCTTTAAGCTCTTCTGTAGTTGTTAAAGATCCTTATCCTCCGTTTGATCTTGCACTCATGCTTCTCAATAATTGGAGTTTAATAGTAATTTTTCCATTCTCATCGATTTTTATTACATTCTTCTTATTGATGTTTGAGGAATTGGCAAAGCTAGATATCCAAGACCAACAATTTTTATCTCATGGGAATTTGATTTCATCCTTTGAATTTTTTGCGTAGGAGTTGGACTTTCAAATTTTTTTGTCTTTATCATTGTTGGCTTAGTCTTTGGATTTATGATATTATCTAATTTGTACATTATTTTCCAAAATTTCCTTAGTGGGTAACTTCCCTTTCTCATGTCTGTCACAACTGTTTATATCTTAAGGGGTAGAAAGTTTTTAGCAGATTCATCTTTTAGGCTCATATAATTGTCAGGTCAGCAATTGAATCATTTTGAACTATTACACAAATTGGTCTTGATCCATGTAGTAATTTGATTATTAAATTTGGCATGGCTAATATCACATAGCAAAGTATACAGATTAATATCTTTGTCATAATACTATAATGGTGTAATTTGAACTTGGATATTTTCAATATGGATATACTTGTATTTTTTTTTATCCTTGTTATACTTAAGGATGTATTCCTAATTAATGAGATTAACTTCTCCCACATCATGCTCATAGTCTTTCATCTCTAAATTCATTTCCATCATTTCGCATACATACTTTTTAATTGAAAGATGAATTTTTTATAGATCATGTCCCTATGAATTATTGAAAGGATCTAATCTCCTTTGATACTTTCATTCTCATTATCTACTATAAATTCTTCTCCTTGAAGATCACCAAGACTAATTGAGTTATTTTCCATCATATTACTTATTTCTTCATAATCACTTTCTTCATATTCATCTTTCATTACTATTTCAACAATTTTTTTGTTGTTCGTTAGGGCTAGACGTAATGCTTCTTCTTCATTAAGATCAAAATAGTCTAAACTACCCAATGTTTCAATAAATTTTTTGTTCTTCCTATTTTTACATTCATTTGAATAATGTCCTACTTCTCCGCATGTCCAACAGTCTAACACTTACAGTTGTTTTTCCCTACAAGACAATAAGTAGTCTTGCTAAAAAATCTTTGTCATTTGGAGCTTGGTTTGTTATAATACTTTCTTTTATATTTCTCTGCCATTTTCCTGTTAAAGTTCTTTTTCTTATAAAATTTTCTTTTCTTTTCTTCTCAGGTTCATTTCCCCATTGATGAGGATTATCCCAAGAAGCTATAGATTGTTTATTCATTTTCTTTCATTTTTAGAGATTAAGACATTGATCATTGACCCATTTTTTTAGATAAGAGATTCTTGTACCGAGGGTATGGATAGCAACTGCTTTTTGAAGCCATGTGACGCGAAGAGAAAACCCAAATAACCCCCCAAAAGTCGATTAGTTCGTGACTCACTTATTAGTGGTGCATTATATCAAATAAAGCTTCTAGCATGTGTTGTCCAGAAATTTCAATTCCGCAAGTTGACTTTGAATTGCTTTAAGGATGATCAAATAAGCTTCAAAATTAGTGTTTTAGCTATAGTTGGATAGCTCTAGATGTATAATTTTTAATGAGTTATAGAACTCGTTCAAATTTCAAGTATTGAGCAATTCATGAAGCTTAAACAGAGCAAGGGTCGGTGTGGGTTAGGATATGCACAGTTTTGAGTACGAGTTTAATTGGGCCATCAAATGGATGGTTAAAGGTTAATATTTTATGGTTAGTGGACATCTTCACCAAATTCCCATTAAATATCTTCCCCAAATTCCTCCATATGGCATGGTGGATGATGACACCAATCGAGTACAAGTGCAGCAACATTTTCAGCCTTGCATTTTGGACAATTCATCACTAGCCTAGAAGCTTCTAATTTCAATATGCTTAAATTGTTGTTTAAATGTTATTGGCTAGAGTGGATGCTTGAATCCTATTGGCCCACATTAACCCCTTAGGTGCTTCATTTCTATTGGCTTAATTTGTAGCTTAATAAAGGGGGCACTAATTCTTGTGGCTATAAAGTAGCCTCTCGTATTCACTTAGGGGATAGACTTTTTGGATGAAATGATGAATATAATGAAACTGAAATGAAGCTTTTTGCTGGTTTCTCTGAATAGAAATCTCTTTTCTTTATCTCATGCCTTAAGAGTGGTTACTAAAGCCATAGGTTTATCTTGATCTTTGGTGGCTAGGCCTTTATGAGATTAAGTAGTGCTATGTTAGTTCATGTGGTAGTTTACCTTTAGCATGAATATATCCTCTTGATTTCTTTTCTTTTCCTACACAAAATGCCCAAAAATACAAATTTAGTTTCTTCAATTTCTATGATTTTGGATTCAATCTGGGGGGCTTGGTTCATCCTGCTTCACCATGCAATATATTTTTCATTAACTTTACCTGGAAGAAACTTATTAATGGTTCATGGGTATTTGGAAAATTAGACAGAGGCATCGCACTTAGAAGATTGCGGCAATTTATATCCGAATTTAAGTACGACACATGGCGCCTTCACCTTCTCAGATCATTGTCCTGTTATTATTAGCACTGTAGTGAAGAACAGACAACGTAATCCCTATCCTTTTCGGTTTCAATCCTTTTGGACTAAGTACCAAGCAGTTGACCAATTAATCTATAAGAACTGGCAAAACAAAGTTAAAGGCGCTAAAATGTTTAGGTTTATTCATAAATCAAAAGCTATCAAAAGCAGCATCAAGCCTTGGGCCAAATCGACATTGGGTAATTTCCATGAAAAAATTAAGCGTAATTTGGATAAGATCAATTATGTGGAAGAAAAATTATTGGAAAACCCCTCTAATCCTTGGCTGAATAATTAGCTACTTTGACTTATTAAACAACGAGAGAAAATGTTACTATTTAATCGAAAATACTGGGGACGATTGGCGAGGAAGGAGTGGTTGGTCATGGGAGACCATAACTCGACTTATTTTCAAAGGAGGGCCAACATCTGCCGGAAAAAATAGGAAATTACTAGGTTAAAAGATGAGGCTGACATCTGGATCAATGACCCTAATGATATCAGAAATAAATTTTTATTAGACTACATTGAACGTTTCAAATATGTGCATGGGACTCCTAGAACATTCCCTGAGTTGGGACTCCCAACTCTTATTACTCAACAAGACAATGAGCATCTAACCGAGTTACCAACGGTGGCAGAAATTAAAAAGGTCATTTTGATATTAACCCTAATAGAACACCCGGACCTAATGGATTTAGCGCTGGTTTTTTCCAACACTACTGGGACTTGGTTGGAGGCGAGCCCATTAAGTGTATTAAAGACTTTTTTTCTACATGGTAAACTACTAAAGGAACTTAATCATACGTTTATTACCCTGATACCCAAGCTGGCTCATCCACAAATGACATCTCATTTTTGACCAATTAGTCTATGCTCAATGGTTTATAAGATTATTTCCAAAATTTTGGTCTCCCGACTACGACCGCTGTTGGATAAGATAGTTTCACCTTTCCAGAGTGCCTTTATTCCCAGATGATCTATCCTTGACAATATTCTCATCACTCATGAGATTATGAATAAATTTAAAATGGCTAAAGGAAAAACAGCCAGGGCAGCTGTCAAACTGGATACGAAAAAGGCATAGGATAAGCTTGAATGGGACTTCCTCTGCGCTTGTCTCAACAAATGGGATTCCATCCCAAATGGATCGGCTGGATCAAGGAATGTGTAACAACAGTCTCTTATTCTATGCTCATTAATAATTCTTCTCATGGTTTCTTCAGTCCATTGTGGGGAATTACGCAAGGCGACCCTCTTTCCCCCTATTTGTTTATCTTATGTGTGAATGTTTTTGTAATTGCACTCTGTGATTTAGCAAATAATATGAAATCTGGAGTAGGTGTTCGGCTCTCACCAACTATAAACCTGTCTGTTTTTTGCTGATGACAGTCTCCTTTTTTGTAAAATCAATTTAGCTTCTTGTAGGAAGTTGAACAATATCATAGATGAATTTTGCAGGCTTTCTAGTCAATTTATTAATTTTCAGAAATCATCCATTGTTGCTTCCAAAAATGCTACTAATGCTATAAAACAGACTGTTTTAGCTGCCTTCAATATCCCCCATAGGGAAACGCTGGAAAAATATTTGGGGTGTCCTGTTTTCCAAGGCAAATCTAAATTGTCTGCGTTTACTGATATTCTAGGCAAAGCTACTGCTCAAATCGAAGCCTGGAAAGCTAATAGTCTGTCCAAGGCTGGCAGAGTGGTACTCATTCAATCTAATATAGAATCCTTACCTACTCATACTATGCAATATTTTAAATTATCCAAAAAGACCACAACACTTTTAGAACTAGTGAATAGAACTTTTTTTTGAAAGAAATCTGGAGCGACTAGGGTTTACCTATGGTTGCATGGCATAAAGTTTGGCAACCTAAGAATAAGGGGCGATTAGGTTTAAGGAAAATGGAGGCGGTCAACCTGGCGTTCCAAGCCAAGCTTGCTTGGAAAGTTCTCGGGGGAACTGAGGAATTATGGACCTTAGTTGTTAAACACAAGTATCTTAGGTCTCAATGTTTTTTTAATAGCAAAATTAAGAGCTCCGACTCTCCACTTTGGAAAAATGTACTAAGAACCAAGATATTACTTCGGAAAGGCATTAGATGAAAGGTAGGCAAAGGGGATCAAATCATGTTTTGGTGGGATAATTGGTGCGATAATGCCAGCCTAGTGGACTTACTGGCCTAGATATGACTACTATACAAAATTCGGAATTGAAAGTCAGTGAATTCATTACACACGATAAATGTTAGGATATAGATAAGATTCGCAGCTTGATTTCACATGATGAAGTTATTCAGAAAATAATTGGCATACCATTGCCTCAAATGGAGGCAGAAGATTCATTTTGTTAGGTCCTTACAGGCTCTGGATAATTTAGTATGAAAACTGCAACGTAGGCAGCACACAAGAATTTTGAGTTTAATGATCCAAAATGGGCCTTTAGCTGGATATGGAAGTTGGAAGTAATGCCAAAGATTAAAATTTCTTTATGGCAGACTTTACTTAAGGTCTTGCCAGTTCAGGGAGCGCTTCTATGAAGAGGCATGTTGATTGAACCTTCATGCCCACTTTGTGGAGAAGATATTGAAATGACTAATCATCTCTTCTGGGATTGTTCCCTTACAAAGAGAACCTGGAGCTTAGCATTTCAACAAGAATGGGTTCCACGGCAGCAATTGCAAGGTCAATGTTACTTCTCACAGTTGATCTCACAGTATCGCCTGCACCCGAATCCAAAAGTTATATGAAGGGTTACATTTCTTCTGTGGAGTATTTAGAAGGGTAGGGACGAATTGGTTTTTTAAAATCGATAGTTCAATCCCATAAGAATTTTAATTAGTGTCAAGAAAGCCTTTGCTGAATGAGAAATCCAAACTTGTATGTCACAGGTTTTTTCTGTTAGGGGGGCCATTCATCTGCATTCAAACTTTATTGTCAAACTCAACTTTGACAGATCTCACATCTATAATTCGGCGACGGACGAGTTCATCATCCGTGATTGGGCGGGCAAGCTAATCAAGGCAGGAGCAGCACCCTATGGAGATGCATCTATATTAGTTGTTGAAGCTTGAGCACTTCGTAATGGTCTACATGAAGCAATTAAAGTAGGTTTCCAGTTCCTGGTGATCGAAGAAGATAATTCTACGGTTACACAAGCAATTAAAGGATCAATTCACTTGCCTTGGAAGATTAGTCTCATTGTCAGTGACATTTTACATTATATGAAATAGATGACACAACTATCACTTTCACATAACTTTCGAGAAGCTAATTTGGCAGCAGATTGGTTGGCGAAGTTGGGTCACAAGCAACCATCTCTCACCATATGCGGATCCCCATCTTCTCCAGAGCTTAGGGCTATTTTGAGGGCTGATATGATGGGGCATGCCCTTGTAAGAAGAGTCGTCTAATCTTCCTTCTTCATCACTTAAAAAAAAAAAAAGTACACTAGCCCATTAAACTCTAACATGAATGCGGTGATACTTCTTGAAAATTCAAGAAAGAGTAATTTTTATCAAAATTCATGCATTGTGCTAATGTAAAATTGCGCGAAATTGCTTAACGTTAGTTGATTTCCCCATAAATTCGTTTCTTCGTTTTCAAATACCACTCTCATCACATCCACTAAACCCTGCTCCATCCTACGTTTCATCTATGTGAGCATTGCGTCATATAACACACTAGGTTGAAGGCTTTCAACCGGTGCATGCCATGATGTAGTTTAGCATTTTTTTTAAATTTCCTCGGGATGACTTTTTGTGCACTTTTGGGTCGACAGATAAAAGTCAAGTCCTTAATGAATTGTTTACACAGACTTGACAATCCAATGACTTTATTTGAAGCAGGTAATAAATTAAAAAAACCCTAAATATTTCTTACTTTAAAAACTAAGCAATAATATTGTTTGTAATAATTGTTGAGAATATCACACATGAGTAAAGAGTCCCATATCGAGAGTTTGCAGAGAAAGAGCATGGTATATAAGTCAAGTAGGATATTCCTCATATTGCTAATTGGTTTTAAGATAGAACATCATTTAGACTTGTTAACATTGCCCTTGGTTGAAGTAGGCTCTTTCCTTAGATCTCCCTAACAATAATAAGAGTAAAAGCCCTCAACTCCCGTCCTTACAAAAAAAAAAAAAAAGCCCCTCCAACTCCTGAATCTCAATCACTTGAACAGATGATCATAACTCTCGCCACTTGTCCCTCTGTGTTTTTTTCTATAGCTCTTTCTTTCTCTGTCTTACTCGCCTTAGTATTTGTGAAGACAACGACCAATCTTGTCCTCCTATCAACTTATTTCCTTCGTTCATTATCAAATTGGCAAATTCTAACCAAATTATCACTAATTTTACCGACACATCATCATCAGTTTGATCTAAGAGCCATAATTTACTTGTATTGTTTCATTATGCTAATAGATATATATTGTTAGATAATCATAGAAAGTGGCTATGACTGAACATGTTCATTGGCCTGAATAGTCGACCTAATTCCAAAATCATTTTCTTTCAATAATTAAGATCTGGACAATGGACAACAAATTGACAAGCATACTTTTAATTGTATATACTGATGAAAATTGGAGAAGGGTAGAGAGAGAGTTAGATGGGCAACGGTGGTAATGATCTCTTCAGGCTGATGACTCCTGTTTTCTTTTATTAAAGCAAGTGTTTAATGTTCAAAGCAATATATTGTAAGAGTTTTTTTTAAAAATCTATTTGCTCATTAAATTGAGATCCTTGGATTGGATAATATTGACTTGAATCAACCGCCATATGTCACGAGATGATTCAACTCCCGAGCGGAACTAGTAAACTTTTCTAACCTTGCCAAGTTTGGTACTAAGCCTTCTTAATTGACTTAGACTCAAGGGAACCAAGTAATTTAAGAAAAAATAGGAGAACACTCAAGAGAGAGAGTTTGTGTACAATGTCTCTTATTGCTAAAGGCTTGCTTGCTAGGTTTTCAAATTGATTGGGAAAAATTCAATTTCTCCTAAATGGGCCTAACTGAGTCGAACCCACAGACAAGGCCTGTATCAGGGATAATGGGCCCTAAGACGCCCCCCTAGGGGCTTCCCCAGGCCCATATCTGAGATAATGGGCCTTGAGACGCAACCTTAGGGGCTCCCCCTGGGACCCTTCCATGCTGAAACCGGCGGGCCAACTGGGCACTTTAGGTAAGATTACTGCTTTACCCTTTTCCCGAAAAGACTATAAATAGTCACCTACTTTCCTCGGGAAAAGGGTTGGCAAGCAGATACACTAAATTCTTATTGTACTTTCTCTCTCTTTTGACCCTTGACTTGGACCCTGAATTGACTTGACCGTCAGAGAAGCGTTCCCCGGTCGACAACCCGGGGTTGTCCTTTTTACAGGTGGGGCCGTTCGGAGAAGAGGACGTCAAGTGTTGCGTGCCAGCTATCAGATAAACCCATTCCTTCAAGCTAGGTCAAGATGCCACGGCCTTCGATTGGCAATCACTGCTGTCCTTCCTACGGAAGTATAAAGATATCTTCGCGTTCGGACCTGAAGAAATGTCCGGCATTACCCCAACTGTGATGGAACACTGGCTGAACGTGGACCCTCATCATAGGCCGGTCATCCAAATGAAGTGCCATATGGGCCCAGAGAGAGCGACTGCTGCTAATGCTGAAATGCAAAAGTTGCTGGAAGTTAGGTTCATTCGAGAATGCCAATACCCTAAATGGATCTCGAATGTGGTGTTAGTGAAGAAACCCAATGGGACTTGGAGAAAGTGCATAGATTTCACGGACTTGAATAAGGCTTGCCTGATGGATAGCTACCCGCTGCTGAAAATTGACAAGTTAGTGGGCGCCATGGCCGGACATGCCTTATTGAGTTTCATAGACGCCTTCTCCAGGTATCACCAGATACCCCTTTGCCCAGAAGATCAAGAAAAGACGACGTTCATCACAGACAGCAGCCTCTACAGTTATAAGATGATGCCCTTTGAATTAAAGAATGCAGGGGCCACCTACCAACGCTTGGTGAACAAACTGTTCGAGCCCCTCATTGGCCAGACCATGGAAGTCTATGTCGATGATATGATAGTAAAAAGCAAGACCGAAGGGGATCATGGCGATGATCTGAGGAAGACATTTGACATACTACGGGCATTCAGTATGAAGCTTAACCCTAAGAAGTGCATCTTTAGGGTACGGTCGGGCAAGTTCCTCGGCTTCATGATTAGCAGCCGCGGAATCGAGGCTAACCTGGATAAAATTCAGGTCGTCCCCGATATGAAGCCGCCCCGGAATATAAGAGAAGTGCAATGCCTAACCGGTTGAATAGCCGCCTTGGGTCGATTTATGTCCTGGTCCGCAGATAAGTGCCATCTGTTCTTCCACGTCCTACGGCAGCGAGCCAATTTTAGTCGGCACCAACAGGCGGGCGAGGCTTTCCAGGCTTTGAAGACCTACCTGGCTCAATTATCTAAAATCGCCAGCCCTCTAGAAGGGAAAATCTTGGTACTGTATTTAGCTGTCTCAAAGCACGCGGTCAGCGTTGTTCTCGTAGTAGAAAGGTAAAGGAGCAGATCCCTGCGTATCACATAGGCCACGCCTTGGCAGGGGCGGAAGTGAACTACCCTCTCACTGAGAAGTTTGCGTATGCCTTAGTAATGGCTAGTGAAATACTGAGACCCTACTTTGAGGCTCACAAGATCTTAGTCCTAACGAATCAGCTCTTGAAGAGCGTCCTTCAGAAGGTAGATGCCTCGGGGTGGCTCTTAAAATGGGCCATCGAACTCTCCCGCTACGACCTGGCCTTTGAACCACAGAGGGCCATCAAAGCCCAGGCACTGGCTGACTTCTTGGTCGAGAGCACAACGCCCGCTGAGGAAGGGGATTTGCGCTTGCGGCCCTGGAACCTATACGTGGACGGCTCGTCCACTAAGGATGGGAGTGGGGCCGACCTCATCATTGAAAGTTCTACCGCGACACGGTACGAGCATGCTCTAAAGTTCATGTTTAAGGCATCCAATAACGAAGCCGAGTACGAAGCCCTCATCATGGGAATAGAGCTATGTTACACTACGGGGGCTGATTCTGTGCAAGCCTTCTCTGACTCCCAGTTAGTTGTCAGCCAGCTCAACGGCGCACGTCCATCCTTCGCTCAGAGAACCAACAGGCCAATGCCCTGTCTAAACTGGCGAGCTTATCCGATGACAGGAAGGCCAAAAACATTCAGTGGGAAACCCTGACGGAGAGGATCACCGATCTGCATGAAGTGCTATGGTTAGACAGAAGCTCAACATGGATGGATCCTATCCGCGCATACCTCACTGACGGTACCCTGCCCTCGGATCCCAAACAAGCGGATAAAGTGAAGAAGAGGTCGAACTGATTTATCCTATATGAGGGGATCTTATACAAGAGATCTTTTGCCCGGCCTCTCCTACGCTCTGTGACCCCGGAAGACAGGAGAAAGATACGGGAAGAGCTGTATGAAGGCGTTTGCAGCACACATACCGGAGGAAGTGCCCTAAATGTTATGGCCATTCGAACTGGCTACTACTAGCCCAGCTTACAAGAGGATGCAATAACACTAGTGCGAACCTGCGAAAAATGTCAGAAGTTTGCCCCATCCAACGAGTCCCCTCCACCCCCATGATGCCAATTGTCAATCCCCTGCTGTTCTCTACATAGGGAATGGATATCCTCCGTCCTTTCCCCAAAGCTACGGGGCAGCGTAAGTATCTTTTTGTAGCAGTCGACTACTTCCCCAAATGAATAGAAGCCGAGGCCGTAGCCTCTATAACCGCTACTGAAGTACGAAGGTTCATTTGGCGGAACGTCATCACCCGTTTTGGCATCCGATGGGCCATCATCTTTGATAACAGCAGGCAGTTCGATACCAGTAAGCTCACGGACTATCTTAGCAACTTGGGCTATTAAGTGCGGTTCACTGCTGTCGCTCACCCTCAGACCAACAGCCAAGCCGAGACGGCCAATAAGTCTATCCTCCATGGCCTACAGAAGAAACTTGACGACACAAAGGGAAAATGGGCGGACAAATTGCATGGCATCCTATGGTCCCCACATACCACTGAGAAAACTGCGACTGGCAAAACGCCTTTCTTGCTAACTTATGGATCTAAGGCTGTTTTACCCGTGGAGGTCGCCCTTCGCACTCACCGGGTTGACCATTTTTCAAGAGAAGTTGAACAATACCGCGCTCCCATGAAGCCCTCGACCTCCTCCCCTCTATCCACGGCGATGCTCTCTTCGAGAAGCTCTCTGTAAACTACGCATCGCACGCCTGCATAACCGTGCGGTGCGAGTACAGCCAATTCAGGTGGGCGACCTTGTCCTTTGGCGCATAGAGGCCGTCGCTCGAGCGGGGGAACATGAAAAACTAACTGCCAAGTGGGAAGGCCCATACAAAGTTGCTTCACAAGTTCGCCCCGGGACATATTGCCTGGAGACCATCAGCGACTCCCCTATACCATAGACCTGGCATAGCAGCAACCCGAGGAAATGCTATACTTAGGCTCACTCTTTTTCTTTATCTCCAACCAACATGTACATCTTGATTACAAGCAATAAAATCAGAAGCCCACGGTGGTCACTTTTGCACTCACAAGCAACCTTTTTCTCTCCAAGCACGGCCTTATGGCCGATCGCTACACTCTTAGCCCCAATTGGGGCTAAGGGTCTTTAAGCACGATCTCTTGGCCGGTCGCTACACTCTTACGCCCAATGGATGCTAAAGGTCCTTAAGCACGGCCTCATAGCCGGTCGCTACACTCTTAGCCACAATGAGGGCTAAGGGTCCCTGAGCACGGCCTTTCGGCCGGTCGCTACATGCTTAGCCCCAATGAGGGCTAAGGGTCCTTAAGCATGGCCTCATGGTTGGTCGCTACACGCTTAGCCCCAGGGCTAAGGGTCCCTAAGCATGGCCTTTCGGCCGGTCGCTACACTCTTAGCCTCAATGGGGGCTAAGGGTCCTTGGGCACGACCTCATGGCCGGTCGCTACACTCTTAGCCCCAATGGGGCCAAGGGTCCCTAAGCACGGTCCCATCGTCGATCGCTACACTCTTAGCCCCAATGGGGGCTAAGGGTCCATGAACACGGCCTTGTGACCGGTCGCTACGCTCTTAGCCCCAATGGGGCTAAGGGTCCCTAAGCTCTGCCTCATGACCGGTCGCTGCATTCTTCGCCCCAATGGGGGCTAAGGGTTCTTAAGCACGACTTCATGGCCGGTCGCTACACTCT
The DNA here is from genome assembly GCA_029747015.1 of Carnegiea gigantea. Lineage (NCBI taxonomy): Eukaryota > Viridiplantae > Streptophyta > Magnoliopsida > Caryophyllales > Cactaceae > Carnegiea > Carnegiea gigantea. Next base: position 407,198 of record JAKOGI010000563.1, on the reverse strand, counting down.
TTGCTCCAATAGGGGCTAAGGGTTTTAAGCACAGTTTTACGGCCATTCGCTACACTCTTAGCCCTAATAGGGGTTAAGGAGTCGGCAACCACGGCTTCCCGTCGGTCCAAATACGAGTTATGAGTAGGGATGGGAGTTAAACCCGAAACCGAAAAACCCGCCCCAAAACCGCGTCATTTATAGCGGGTATGGGTACGAAAACTTATAAAAAAATGGGTATGGGGCGGGTATGGGTATTGCGTTTGAAAATGAGTATGGGTATGGGTATGGATTCTTAAAACCCGTACGCGATTGTGTACCCAATTTACTAATAAAAGGCGACCAAAATACGGTAAAATTAAAAAATAAATGTTTCGTATGAAACTCTAAGTGTATAGTGTTTATTTATGTAGAAATGAAAAATTAAATTTTTTACATTTTTAACTTCCATGAGTTTATTCGACATAAATTTCAGTAGCGTCGCTTGAAATTGCTAATCAAATATACCGTGTATGTAAATATGGGTTGAATATGGGTGACATTTTGTGCACTATATATATACCCGAATAAAATCTATAAACCCTAAAAACTCGATGGGCATGGGTATGGATACAACCATCTAAAACCTGATGGGTATGGGTATGGGTATGACTTTTGAAATGGGTATAGGTGCGGGTATAGCTCAACCCGCCCCGAACTTGCCCTATGCCCATCCTTAGTTATGAGTTCCTTAGTAGAATGACGTATCACTTGTTCTTTTGCTTATGGGCTGCTACCCTAACGGTGCATGAAAAAAAATACAAGCCAAAACAAAAGGACAAGTATGAAGCAGAAGAGCGAACAACGAAAGAAGTTGGCAGAATTTCCTTCATTAATAAAATAAGAGCACAACCTCTAATTAAAAAAAAAGCATACAAGAAAAAAGGAGGGGGGTTACATATCAGGCTCTCCACTATCCTCATGCCCCTCCTCCTCAGAAGCCCCAGCCTCAGCATCCAAGGGGTTGGTTGCCTCGTCCCCTGCGCCTTCGCCCTCGCTCGAGGGAGGGACAAACTCCACCTCCTCGGGGTCACGACCTTCATCTTCGGCTCGCTGACGCTCGTCCACATAGTAGAGGTAGGCCTCAAAGTAACTGTCCTCCTTAAACTCTTGGGCCAGCGTTGCCAAGACCTTGCGTAAATACCCTAAGGTATCAGCACGGCCCTGTTGGTAGCCTTGTTCCTTGGCCTGGGCCGCCTTTTCTGCTCCCGCGGCCGCCTCAGCCTCGGCCTTCGCAAGTGCCTCCTCTAGCTAGCACTGCAAGCCCTTCTTTTCGGCTTCATGAGCATCTAGATTAGTCTTCAACTTTTCCTAACGCTACTAGTACCGAGTAACAAGCCCCTCCAGTCTTCGACATTCCGTCGCAGCTCTCACCCCCTGGGCAAATGCCTCGACTATTGCTACCTCCTCCTCGGTGACCTCTGGGAGATCCGAATTACTAGGGGTGGCCAGGTCCCAGGACTTAACGAAGTCCTGGACGAGTGAGAACTTATCCGCAGAGTCCGCCTTGAAGAAGTTGGTAGATGGCCACGAGGTGTTGAGGGAGGAATCGTCGGCAGTTTGAGAAGCGACACCTACAGTCTTGGAAGGGGCAGTTCGTCCCTGTAAACGGGAGGTGCGATCCCCAGTAGACTTACTTTCAGAGTCCCGAGGGCAGACCGTTCAGCTCTAACTTCCCCCGATTGATTAGGGTGGATGTCGCGGTCTCATCGGGATGACCTTCAGTTCGTTGACGCTTGCGAACCAGTAAGCTGATGGTGGATTTCTTCCCGCGCGGTACAAGAGGGGGCGCCTATAGAAAGAAGCGGCTTAATTAGATGACTCCCAACAAAGAAAGGAAAACAAGAGGGGAGTAAGGTTCTAAAGCATACCTTCTTAGCCTATTGGTTGACAAGGCACTGCCTCTCCTCCTCCCGACGGCGCTCGGCATCGGCTGCCACTTGCTCGGGAGTGGCATCCCCGGTCTTAAAGACCGTCAACCTTGCCCTCACTTGCTCTGCATAAGACAAAAAGAAAGTTAGGTTAGAACCAAAGAAGAAAACTGACTAACGTGGGGACGACTGGTACCCTTGGAAAAATTCTTAAGGATCAAAAGATGTGCCGCGGCAAGAAAGAAATCGTTTGTAAAAAATTCAACTTGGGGAGCCAATTCAAAAGCTCCCTGTCACTGGACTTGTTCTTCCTCCTCTCGGGGCCCTTCACGGACTCTATTGCTTGAGCCATAAACTTGGGGATGGACCGAGGCTTATTGTCCTCCCGTATGTAAAACTGGAAATAGCGGGCCATTCTTCTCTCTTCAGCCGTAGGCTCCCCAAAGGGGTTCCTCACATGTCTACCCTCGTTCCAGTCAGGAACATTTCCCAACCTGACTCCCGACGGACGAAGAGGAAGTCATATTTCCAGTGCTTCACCTTCGATTTCTTCTCGATAGCTGTCATGAAGGCTGGCTTATTATTGAAACAATACCACCCTAAGTCCCCGGTCTCCTTGGGAGCCCTCTGGACAGTATGCACAAGGCTAAACGCCCGTGCTGAGCAGGTAAGGCCACGCAGCTCACAAGTTACGATGAAGGAGCAAGGGTTGTGCCATGATGTGGGCACAACCTGCACGGGCGCCAGTTCATACTTGTTTAAAATCTCTTTGATCATCGAATGAAGAGAAAATCGGAGACTGTAGTTAAAAACTGTGTGATAAACAGCTATACATTTCGCGGGCGGCTCATTTACGGTGGCGTCTGCCTCGGGGATAACGAAGGTATACCCGGTAGGCAGAAGGTACTGTTTCTCAAGGGCTGTCCTCTTTAATGTAGGGACGACCTTTGGGTCGGGGAAGTGACTGCCCGGACCATCCTGCGGGTCCGAGCGGGTTGGGGCCCCGGGGAACTCCGGCCCTTCCGCCATAATCTCTGGCACTAATCCTACAGGTGCACAGCCTTTTCTCTTAAGCACCGACTTGTCGAAGCTGATGGCCCTTCAGGAGATGAGGAGCTAGATGACGCCCCCTCAGAGGACGAACTCCTTAACGAATTGTCAGAAGAGGAGCTGGAGGAGGCCTCCCCTGAGGTAGAGCTAGTACTAGTGGAGGCCAATTCGGCCCCCGGTTTGGATAAGAATGAGGCTGAATAGGGATTAGCTTGTGTACCCTCGGCCAGCAGCTCGTCAAGAGACCTAATACGGGGGGTAGACTTGGTCTTCGCCATTCTTCGAACTTGAAAATCAGTCATATAATTAGCTACGGTGATCCCCCAGGGATAGGTCACCTCCACCTCTGGACTGAGGACACTAGAGGTGGAGGAGTACCCACAGTTGGACCATGAGGGAGTGCTCGGTTCAAAAAAAGACACCGCATAGGGAATCTTTTTGGGTTCCCTACATTGATTCTTTCGAGGGATGCCCGCCACCACCCGGCCATCAATAAAGGCCGGGAGGCTAAGGAACTACGGATGGTAGCCCTCCACTTGGGGACCGGCCAACCCTTCAAGAATATCCCCACTGGATTAGCAAGACGATGATATAATATACAAGAACAACAAACAATGCTTCAAGGGGGTACGAGGGTGTATCTGTGGAAGATGAAGATTCAAGGAGCTGTTTGAAGGGGAGGATGAATACTTAAGCAAACCTTTGAAGATACAAAGGGGGAGCTTGAGGCGCTAACAGTGAATTTGAATGTAGAATGGGAAAGGGGTGCAGAGCTTCTCTCTCTAGTAATCGTTTCTCTCTCTTAGTGGTTGAAATCTGCGATGATCAAATGACCCATTTCTGCCGAATCCTCACCCTTATATATAGCAAAAAGGTAGGACACACCTCCCGATAACATCCAACAAATCCTCACCCTTATATATAGCGAAAAGGTAGGACACACCTCCCGATAACATCCAACAAGCACAACTCTTCCCGACCGACGTCACGTGGCAACCTGTTATCGCCTCATCATCAGCAAAAAACCCTGGATCTCGTGAGAGAACGGACCTCCGAGTACACTCCCTGGCGGTCGGTCGCTACACGCCTGGTCCTAGGGGTTGGGGGGTCCTAAGCATGGCTTAATGGCTGGTCGCTACGCTCTTGGCCCCAATGGGGGCTAAGGGTCCCTGAGCACGACCTTAAGGCCGGTCGCTACGCTCTTAGCCCCAATAAGGGCTCAGGCCCTAAGCGCGACCTTATGACCGGTCGCTACGCTCTTAGCCCCAATGGGGGCTAAGGGTCCCTGAGCGCGGCTTTATAGTCGGTCGCTACACTCTTAGCCCTAATGAGGGCTAAGGGTCCATGAGCACGGCCTTATGGCCGGTCGCTATGTTCTTAGTCCCAATGGGGGCTAAGGGTCCCTGAGCGCGGCCTTATAGCCGGTCACTATACTCTTGGCCCTAATGGGGGCTAAAAGCCCCTGAGCACGACCTATGGTCGGTCGTTACACTCTTAGCCCCAATGTGGGCTAAGGGTCCATGAGCACCGCCTTATGGCCGATTGCTACACTCTTAGCTCCAATAGGGACTAAGGATCCCTCAACATAGCCTTGAGGCCGGTCACTACACTCTGAGCCCCAATGGAGGCTAAGGGTCCCTGAGCATGACTTTATGGCCGATTACTACACTCTTAGCTCCAATGGGTGCTAAGGGACACACGATACGACCTTATAGCATTTCATAACATATGAATACAAACGAACAAGTGCAAAGAGGCTAGTCATACAATGATCTTTTATTACAACAGCTAGACCAATACAAGCACAAAATGAGAATATAATGAAAACCCCTATGCCTATTCCTCATCGATCAACAAGGGGGGGAGAGATGCGTCCCTCCACCCTGAAGTCATCACTGGGCATCTTTGAGCTTGTCCTTAATAAACAACAGCCACACTTCAATCACATCCCATCTCAGCTTCCGTAAATCTGACATCAGGCTCTCCCCAGTCTCCCTCTTAATGAGCCGTAGCCTTGCTGCATCACTGATCACCATCACATAGAAGACGGCTTGCACCATCTCAAGGATATGGGTAGCATGTGCAAACTGCATCGCATAGAAGTTCCAAGGGAGTAAATTCATATGAAGGCTTGACGTTTCCCTCTTGGACCAACGAAGGTTGTCCCTAACATACTCCACCGTCTACACGATGTCATGGAAAGAAGGAAAGGAGGACATCCTCCCCCTAGAGGGACCGCTCGTTAGCATAAGGTTTGCCGTGAAATTCGTTGGATGGGAGGCCTGAGCTCTTAGGAGCCTTTGATCCTTGTCCCTGAGCCAGGTTTCCATAGGGCCCCAGTCCAACTTTCGCATGGCCCACATCACGACATCCATGGTAAGCCTATGGAAAAGGCCCAATTCGGCGGCATCATCTATAACCATGGCGTAAAAGATTACCTGCACCATCTCTGGGATGTGGGAACCGTGGGCGTATCGCCTCGCCACCTTGAGGTCAAAACGGGGGCACAGGCTGTGGTAGTCCGAGGAAAGCGACCTGGGGCCAGGGTCCGTGGGATCCCTCAACGACCATCGGAAGTGATCTTGGATATACTCGGCCGCCTGCTCGATGTTGGCGAAATTAGGAAAGAGGCCCCAGTTCATTTTCTTTCTCTTTTCTCGTTTTTCGTCCGCAAAGGGAAGTATGAAGTTCAGTGAAAATTACACCATCCTTTATAGAGAAGAGGGCTGATGTTTGAGGGGGTGCAATTCCCGAGGGGAGCAGCTAGCCACCCCAACCTCACCACGTGGCTCCCATAACCTGACATCTTGACTTAAAGGGTAAAGCGCAAGCATTCTTTAAAGCCAAATCATTCAACACAGGGCATCATTCAAGGCGGAAAAGAGATGATTCAGCATGTCAAAAAAATAGCCCTTTTATTATCAAAAGCCCCTACGAGGGGCGGCAAAAAAAAAACAGAAGGAGAAGGGGGGCGATACAAGAGAAGATTCGAAACCAAACTAAGGCTACTCCTCATCACTAGAGCAGGCCGGGGGGTCGTTCGATCCAGAGCTCTTTTCCTGGCTGTCCAGGGGACCACGGACTTCCACTTCAATAGCCGACCATCGGAGCTGTGCTTTCCTCAGTTCGTGATCGGCACAACTCATCCAAACCTCAAAACTTGACCACCTCAGCCCACCAGGGCCGATTTCAGACCTTCGGCTATAAAACTGTGCACCACGCCCAACTCGACGGCCTTGTTCAGCAGTATGGCGTAGAATGTCACCTGCACCATTTCAGGGAGCTCAAAGTCAGCCAGTGCGCCCTCGGCTTCGGGCAATGAAAGACGTGGGCATAGGGCGTGGAAGTCTTCGGGAAGGGGGCAAGGCGGACACGAAGCACTCCTCCAGCGCCAAACAAAGGACTCCTCACGTGATCAGCCATCTCCCTAGTATTGTAAATAGGAGGAAACACCATAATAACAAGGGAAAACGGGTGTACCGATCGCTCTTTCTATACTTTATACCACTCCCTCTGGAAAGATGAATACCCGAAGATCCTATGTAGGAGAATGAAGTTATATTTATAGAGGGGGATAAGGAGAGCTGGAAATGGGGAGAAATTCCGAAGAGCTTAATGGCCAATTCATCTTGAACACGTGGCCATCCGATCAATACAAATTGAGACCAGTATGAGCAAAGTAACGGCTATTTAGAAGGATATGAAAGCACGGCCTTTTATTACTGTTGGGATAGGCATTACTTAAAAAAAAAAAAAAAAGGGAGCAAGGGAAGAACACTAGTAGGGGCAGGCCGCGCATTCATAGGCTTAATGGCCTCACCCCTGCTCGTCACCATCCTAAGGGGAGGCCGCCCTTTCAATGGTCGAGCCCTCATCTTTAGGCTCCACCTCCGAGCCCCTCCTTGTCGACCAGCTCCTGAATGCTCCCCCGATCCGGCCTTTGGACGGAATCGAGCTTCGAAAATCCGGTCACTATACAGCCAGACCCACAATTTGAAGGTGCTCCAACGGAGTTCAACGAGGGCTGACTCCAAAGACCGAAGCGCTCGTCCTTGCAAGACCCAAGCCTTTTGGCCTCGTTCAGAACCATCGCGTAGAAGATCACTTGAGGCAACTCCCGGAGTTTATAGTACTCGGCAGCCTCCTTAGCCACGGCCAGCTTAATGCTCGGACATAAGTGTTGGAAGTCTTTCAGGAGAGCGATGGAGGAAAGGCAACCCCACGTTGGTCCCATGCAAAATGGCGGGTGATGTACTCGGCCATCGCCTTAGTATCAAGAGAGCACGGGAAAGCCATGAACATCAGATAACGATTATTACTAAATAAGGAAGGATGAAACACCCTCTCCCTGTTAGTTGCCTTTTATAGTAGAGGAAAAGGCAGTTTCATAAAGCTGCCGTCCAGGCCTCAAAACCTGTGAAGCTATGGACGATGGCCCCTGGGCCATCCGTTACAAGGGCCCAATTTTTGAAGCACCCGGGATGCATGTCGACCATTAACAGTGCTCCACATTCTACCTGCTACTCGTCTAACTCGACATATAGGTAAAGTGTAGGGGGCTAAGTGATTGGGAAAAATTCAATTTCTCCTAAATGAACCTAATCGAGTCGGACTCATAGACAAGGCCTGTATCAGGGATAATGGGCCCTAAGACGCCCCCTAGGGCTTCCCTAAGCCCATATCTGAGATAATGGGACTTGAGACGCAACCCTAGAGGCTCCCCCTAGGGCCCTTCTATACCGAGACCGGCCGCCCACACGGGCACTCCAGGTAAGATTACTACTTTACCCTTTTCCCGAAAGGACTATAACTAGTCAAGTACTTTCCTCGGGAAAAGGGTTGGCAAGCAGATACACTGAACTCTTATTGTACTCTCTCTCGCTTTTGACCCTTGACTTGGACCCCGAACTGACTTGACCGTCGGAGAGGCGTTCCCCGGTCCACAACCTAAGGTTGTCTTTTTTGCAGGTGGGGTCGTTCGGAGAAGAGGACGTCAGGTGTTGCATGCTAGCTGTCAGATAAACTCGTCCGTTCGTCCCACGTCATCATCAACCGTACCTCAGAGATTTCTTCCAAATCACAAATGAGCCCCGTTGAGGGTATATATAAGCCGCCACATTCTTAATGGACGATGAAATTTGATTTAATTTAATGGTGTAGAATGAGCATCTAGAACATTCCATACAAACATCTTAGATTATATACAAGTGTGGAATATTGGGGAAACTCATGGACATTATAGAAGGCATTTTAGAAAGTTCTAGTGTAATCCAAAAGATTCTAGAATATTCTAGAAGACTTTGGACGTTTCCAAAGGTTCTGGAATAATATAGAAGGTTCTAAAGTACTCTAGAAGATTTGAAAGCATTCTGAAAGTTTCTAACATATTTTAGAGGATTTTAGAGCAATTTGGAAAGTCCCTAACATTCAAAAAGTCTCCAAAAACTTGAGCATGACACAGCGTAGATTTCATCTCCACTATTGAACAGTTGAAGCCAAAAATGAAATTTTACCTTGGAAATTCTACGAATGAAAAAATGAACTAGTTTTTTAGGACACATATGATAATTATTTTTTAGTCTAGAGGAGTAGGGCACCATTTCTTTTATAGGGTCATGTGTTCCAATTTTAATGTTGTAACTCGTGCTATTGCCCTGAGTGATGCACAAGATATTTTTGAATTTTTATCAATAATAAATAAATAATTGTATACAAAAATTATAATAAATCATCTAGTAATTTATGTGACATGTGAAAAATTTTGAATTTTTAATTAATCAATAGTTTTCAAAATTAACTATAATTATCAAATGGTGTATACTTTAAAAACTTACTCAATCGAGATTTCTAATATATTAAAGTAGATTAACAGTGACATAGGTAATATTTTTTCCATAGCAATTGTAATTCAATAACCAATTTCGAACTTTGGGCACTTAGCCACACACACCATTAAAAAAAAAAAAAAAGACGGAAAAGATGATCCTTCATCGTGCTTTGTCAAAATAACCCTAAAATCAACAACAATCTGAATAACTTGTAAGAAATAATCATAATAGAGCCCCAAAACATCCACAATAAATAGATTCGAAATTGAAACATATACACATATATATAACAAATACAGATGCCTATAGCAATGGAACTTCCGACGGGATTTTAGCGTTTTTCCATCAGAAAAAGGCATCTTCGATGGGCATCCTTAAGATATTCCGACGGAATAAGACCTACCGCATTTTCATATATAAATTACTCTTTTTTTACAAATAAGTGGATGTTATGTGCGCTTGCACCAATGAAAATTAATCTTACGTGTGAAATATGACTGCTAGAAAACTTTGCTAATAGAGAGAATGATGATCACTTGGAGTACTCTCTCGAAATTGAGAGCAACATGATACCTTTCAGTATTAATTTACAGGTACTATTAACTTTTATATATATATATATATATATATATATATATATATATATATATATATATAATTCATAATTGTCATTGTGTTGTATCGAACATTGATTAATATTTCATATTTATCATATTATTAATGATAACTAATGTTAAGGACTCACGCGATACATGGAAAATTTCAGAAGTGTTTTTTTATTATAGTAATTATTTGTAATTTGATAGTAACAATATCATAATAAGAATTTACAAGTTAAAGGGAAGATATTCTTATAACCAAAAAATTGCGAGTAGTCACTTGAACTCTAATATGCTGAAAATTAAAACACTTTGTTAAGTTTTCACATATT
>JAKOGI010000563.1:300000-392500 GCA_029747015.1 Carnegiea gigantea | reverse complement strand
GATGGATACATAAAAAGAATGTCATGGTCTCAAATTGAGTCTGCAAAACCATTCCAGATAAGAACAAAAACCTTAGAATTAGGATCCATCAATGGAGATAGAGAAGAAGAACAAAGAAAACTAAATGGAGATTGAATTAAGGACCTTTGAAACCTCAAGAATACGGCTAGACCAATTGGTGTACTAATCAATTGATTGAGAGAGAAGAATCTTGTGAAGAAAAAAAAGTATTAGCTAGATCAATTTGATGTAGCACATCAAATGATAGACGAAGAAGGAAAAAAAAAAAAATTGTACTTAAGATTTATAGATTACCTACTCCGATATCATGATGACTTTGTTAAAACTTGAAAGACACAAAAGAGGATGAGAGCCAAAGACGAAGCTCAATTGCTCGTGACTATCAAACATGAATATGTACATATTACAACAACTATTGATATAGAAAGCTCTGCATGGTAAATTAGGTTGTAGATAATACTTAATTAACAAACTTCTCTTAAGAACAAACTCTAACTATTTGCAAGTAGGACCTAGGGTTGTTAAATGATCTTGCGAGCTGTTGTAACTAAGCTTTTGGAACTGTGGCATCTAGTAACGAAGAACAAAGTGTGGTTGACCTCATGTAACTGAAGTTGAAAAACTATCGTTTAAGCTATAGATTTAACAAAAGACGCTCAATTAGTGTATAAGCATGAATTAAAACTTAACTAATTCAAACTATGGGCGGTCTTCAATAAAATCTTTGAATTTGTTATTGATTGTGCTACAAAGATTTCTTCGTCACATCACAATTTACTTAAGTCGATATCTAATTTTGATTTTATTATTGTTATAAATGAAAATTATATCATATTCAGTAATATAGTATATTCCTGTACGGTCAAGGTTAGGTATGATGAGCACAAGGTTGTGCACAACATTAAGCAGTTTCAAATAGAAAGATATGAAATATAGGTTTTATAAATATTATTTTTGGTCTATAGATATGAGGTACATGTTTCATAAATATTGTTTTTGGTCTATAGATAAAAGATATGTGTTTTGTAAGTATTTTTCTTGACCGCTTGAAAAGAGAGAACTCATATTTTATATTTTTATACTTTTTCTCCCATTTTATCTATTTTTAGAGTATTGGAGCATATTTTCATGCGTATTTTGTCTTTGAAGGTGAGAGGTTAGACACAATTTCCAGCATACAATCAGTCAAATGAAGATGGAATGACATAGAATTTTGGGCACGATCTCTTGAAGCCTAACTCATTAGGTCGTTCTATTGCTTTGCGTAACCAATCTCTATCACTTGGTCATCTTCGTTGCTGCTAAACTGACGCCCATAAGTTATAGCCCAATTTCAGTGCGTGGTGCTTGTATGAAGCAGCTGCATACCATTTCATCTTTGTCTCTCCAATCACGGGGCCCAACAACCCAATATCCTGCCTCACATGGGCATGTCCTTTGCGACCTCGCTCTCTCTCAGACTCTCTCCAATCTGCCAAATGCATATGCAACTAGCTGCTCAAGACTCATTGCTCTCTCTTATGTAAAGTTTGGTTAGATGCAATCAATCTTGTAATGCAAACAAGTTTATAATTATATTTTCATTATCTTGTTTGGTTGGATAAGAGTATTGCAATAAAAGAACTATCTTATAATTATAATTATCACAAACTAAATAATCATAATTGCATTACAAAGTTAATTACATTGCATTGTTATTAAATTACATTCAATCAAGCATCACATTAGAGTGAGCCCATAAGACTATCATCACAAGCCCATATGAAGGCAATGCCCTACAAAATTTAACAGATCATCACACCACCCTCACGTGACCCAATCATACGATTTTCTCTCTCAATCATGTGGGCCTCGGGTATATCTCATTTTCCCACCCAAATGCTCAAATTAAGTAGATGCTTAGCTTGGTCATCTTATTCAATGCTAATTGCTTGGCACATTTTGTGAAGATCAAATAGCTATTCACCATGAAAAGTAGAGAGTAAGGGGTTTTAGTCCATTATAAATAGAGACCACAGCTAGTAGTTTGAATTATTCAATTCTTTATTCCATTTTCTACTCCTTCCATCTTTTCATTAGCAGAGATAGTTTGCCATTAGGCGAAACAATTTGCGTTGAGAGAATAAGAAGAAAATAACTTTTTTCGCCTTTGCTCTCTATTTATAGTGGACTCCAACCCCTTTACTTCCCACTGTCCATGGTAAGTAGCTATTTTATCTCCATAAAATCTGCCAAGCAAGTTATACTGGATACGATAACCAAGTCAAGCAATTACTTTACTTGAGCATTTTGGCAAGGAAAATGAGATTCACGTGGGGCCTGCATGACTAGGGAGAGAAAATGAAGTGATTAGGTCACGTGGTAGTGGCGTGATGATATGCTGAATTTCACTAGGCATTGTCTTCACGTGGTTCTGAAGCGGTGCGCTTCTGGGCTTAACGAGGGAAAGGGAGATAAGTCTTGAGTTGCTATCTAGACATGCATTTGGTAGATTAGAGGGGGACAAAGAGAGAGAGAGAGAGAGAGAGAGAGAGAGAGAGGGGGGGAGGAAAGAACAGGTCCATGTGAGAAGGAGATTGGTCTGGGCGCCAGTGGCGGATCTAGGGTTTTCAATTAGGGGTATCCACCTACAAACATTTACCACCAATTGTACCATAAAATAAAGTTTGAACAATACATAAAATATTACAATACATGAAATGCTGCAGTAGTCTACTATTACAATTGTCCTTTCCGTTTTTTCATTTTTTGAAATCGATACATGATAGAATCATTAGAAATTGATTCAAATACAACTTTTTCTGTATAACAAACCAAACAATCATTCAAAAACGAATCACACATTTGATTACGAAGTCTACTTTTGACGATTTTCATTGCCGAAAAAGCTCTTTCCACGGTTGCTGTGGACACTGGCAATATCAATGCCAACTTCAATAACCTAAACACCAATGGATAGGTAATGTCTTTCTTTGTCTCCACCATTACTTTGCAAAGATCACCAAGCCCTTGTAAGTCCTGAAAAGCTTCATCAGATTGCACATCAAGAACATAATTAGCAAGTTGATATTCAAGTGTTGTAACCTCAAAATCAGAAAATCATTAGGATAAAAGTGCGCCAATTTGATAAGCTGAAACTGGTCAAAAGTGCTAAAATGATCGCATGGACTTAAGCAAGCCACACAAGTGAGAAGCTCGGTGTTAGTCTCACTGAAACGACGTCTAAGCTCTTCAAGATGTAGATCCACAACTGTGTAGAATACTTCTACCCGATAATGAAACTCTAAGTGCACTCCTCGACATTACGGCGCGGTCTCCCTGGAAGGACTCATTTATCATCCATGTTTGGAATATCAATCTTATGTTTCACACAAAAAGTACGTGCTTTATCCATAAGAGAGTCCCACCCATCATTTCTCATCGATTCCAATGACTTCCTTGTGACTTGGATAAGTTTCATGGCATTTGTAATATTTTGATCCTTTTTCTGCAAAGCTTGTGAAAGATCATGTGTGATGCCCAAAATATTCAACATTAATTGAAGAGCGAAAGCAAAATTGAAGGAACTCAAATAAGCTATTCGCGAAGTAGCATCATTCCTTATAGTTGAAGTCTCCCCTTCAAGCTCGATAAGCTCAAGTACATCCATTATAGAATCAAATAATAGATTCACATTCAGTAGTGATTTGTAGTGAGATCCCCAGCATGTATCACCGACCTTGATAGGAGCAAGTTGTTGATTTAACCCACGCCCAGTTTCAATCTCATCATTCTTCAATGCCTCCTAACTCTTTCAGCTTGTTTTTCACAGAAAAGATCATGTCGTTTACAAGAGGCTCCCACAACATTTAAAAGTTTACCAATTTCATCAAAAAGATCTCGAACATAATTATTGTCCCTTGCAAGAGCTACCAATGTAAGTTGAAGTTGATGAGAAAAACAATGAATCGAGTAGGCACACTTATTCTCATTCAAGATCAAAGTCTTAAGCCCATTAAATTTGCCTTGCATATTACTTACCCGATCATAACCTTGAGAACGTACCCTTGACAAACTCAAACTATGTTCTGCTAACAAAGAGTCAATTCCAGCTTTCAAAGATAAAGAAGAAGTGTCCTGAACATGTACAACACCAATGAACCGTTCCCTGACAATTCCCATTTTATTCACAAAATGAAGAACAACACCCATTTGCTCTTTATGAGATACATCTCCAGACTCCTCAACTAATAAACCAAAGACATCATCTTTAAATTCTTCCATGATAGAATTTAGTGTTTCTTTAGCAGCAGCATGCACAATATCTTTTTGGATACAAGGTGACACTAATTTCTCAGTTTTGGGAGCATTATCCAACACAACATCGGCTATGACTTCATTCAAAGTTACAGCAAACTTCAGAAGTTCAAGAAAGTTTCCTCTATTTTCTGATTCTTCAGATTCATCGTGACCACGAAAAGGTAAACCTTGATGCAACAAGTATCATGAGCAACGAATAGAAGTATTCAAATGAAGTCGATATTTCTTTCTAGTTTCTTCATCATGTCTATCTAAAGCAACTTCAATGGATTGCCTGGGCCTCCTTAAGTTTTCATAATCTCTCAAAGCTTTGCTGTGAACACTATTAAAGTCACCAACATGACTATTGAATGAGTCAAGTTTATTCCAAGTTGAGAATCCCATCTTAATAAAGTCTCCACTTCGATTTTCTCTAATATTAGCAAACAAGTAGCAACATAAACAGAAGGCAGCATCTTTATGTATGCTATACTCTAACCAAGTCCCATACTTTTCAAACCAAGAAGGATTAAAATGACGCAACCTTCCTCCAATTAGTTTTTGTGGAAACTTATGAGAACGAGATTGGATTGGCCCATGAGCTATGTAGTATCTTCTTATTTTATCTTGTAGATTGGGAGGATACTCTGAAAACATTTTTCTCAACCCAGGATCCATTGGAAGAGTACTCAAATCAAACTCACTTCCTCTAGAAGATTGACCCTCACTTGGTCCATTAACTCCACTTTTATGAGTATTAGATTCACTCTCATTTCCCCCATCTCTTTGACACTCATTAACATTAGAACCAACTCTACTACCACTTGCATTATTTTCTCTGCCTTTTTCAGGTTGTTTCCTTTTTAAATATCTTAAAATGAAATTGGATCGATCCATACAAACTGGAGCAAAAAAGAATATAAAACTCAGAAATTAAGCTCACTTAGTTACAATAAGTAGCATATCAGTTCAAACGAAGAGTTGAGACAATGACATAACAAGCAATCAAACTACCAAGCATGGCAAGCAATTAATTCATTGATTGCAAAACAAACTTAGAGCAACACATTAGTTCATTGATCTACACAACAAAATTAACCAGAAAACCAGATTTCCATCACATTTCACGCCTTCAAGGTGTACAAAATCCACTAAATCAAGCATGAACAATTCACTCATTCACTAAAACAGAACAACACAGAAAATTTAACAAGGCAACAGCAATAACCAATGGATTATCAAACTGATTCAAACAACCAAACAAACCAAACCAGTCCATTGAAACAAAACAAAGCATAGCTGTGAATCAATAAATTAACCATAAAACAGAAAATTAACCATGACAATTTTGATAAGGCAACGGCCACTGAGCCGGCTGAACCATGACGACATTAACCAATAACCATGAAATAGAAATTCTAACAAGTAATAAGGCAACGAAACAAGCAGATGCTATGCGAATTCAGGCTGAACAATTAAGTTATTAACCATGAAACATTGAAACCCTAACCGAACTTACCTCAGTAAACCTGTGCGACTGTCGGGCTGGGCTGAACGATGACTAGTCACTGTCACTCCGTGAGTCTGTGGCCTCAGTCCCGGCTGGCAACGTCGACGGCAGATGTGGGGATTGGTGGAGAGGGAGGCTCGGCTACGTGGGAGCCGCACGGGCAGTCTGGGCAGAGAAGGCAAAGAAGGAGGTGAACTGGTGAAGGCGTTATTCGTGAAGCTGTCGAAGGAGAATGAAAGACACGGCTGAGGAAATTAGAAGCAAATGGGCTATTTTATTGTTATTTTTTTTTTTCAATGAAAGGTTGCTTCCTTAGTTAATGCCAAGGGCCGCGTCATGCTGATAAGTGGCCCAATTCATTTAATTTTCAACATCAGCACTAGCATTAGTTCACATTCATATTTACATTTTTTTGGGCCTATTTTAAGGGTGTCCACTTAGTATATTTTCCCAGAGTTCAAATAAGGTTATTAGAATTTTTTTTGGGCTAGGGGTGTCCATGGACACCCCTGGGCCACACATGGATCCGCCCTTGCTGGGCGCACATAATCAAAGAGACAAAGCTAAAATGGTATGTGCCTGCTTCACGTGAGCATCGTGCACTGAACTTATAGGCTTCAATTGGGCAGCAACAAGTAGGCCAAGATATGGAGACTGGTGAGGCAAAGGAACAGAACAGCTCAATGAGTTGAGCTTTAAGAAATCGTGGCCAAAAATCTGTCATTCCATTTTCATTTGACTGATTTCATGCTTGAGTTTGGCTCTTGCTCCTTATCTTTAAGAGCATTCCCAGCCAAAGTTCTCTGGCCTGCCACGTCAGTAAAAATTCAACAGTTCTAGAGCTTGTATTCCTTCAATTTCCTAATCAATAGAACTTATTCCAGGACAAATGAATTAAATAATTGTGATGGACCCCACCATTGAATAGGAGCCTTGGAGCAACGGTAAGGTCATCTTCGTATAACCAAAAAGGCTAGGGTTCGAGCTGTGAAATTAGCCACTGACAAAATCAGGTTAGGCAGCCTACAATTCACCCCTTAGGGTGTGCCCTTCCACGGACCTTGCGTGAACGCGGGATGCGTGTGTACCAGACTGCCATTTATATGGAGCCCACCAATAGGCATATTTTATTAGTTTTGTGTTTTCAATTTTGTTTTTGCATATTTGGTTTTTTATAACTTAAAAATAATGTTTGTTTCCCAAATGAATGAATATGTAATTTATGTTTCCGAAAAATGTATTAATTTATTTTAAATTCTCTGAAAATTGATTAGTTAAATTGTATTGATTAAACGATTGAAAGCATATGGAATATAATGTAGACTTCAATTGAAACAAATGCAAATATGAGGGATTGACGTTGAAGAAAATTACAATCCAAGTGTTCGATATTTAAAACACTAATACAAGACGATAAAGGTTCAACATTTTTAAAAAAATACAACACAAGTGAATGACGATAACCACTAACAACTACGGTTGTGAGCAGTGTTGCGACTTAAGTCGATTCCATATTTTGTGACAAGGTTTGATTGGAGACGTGCATGTAACTCTGGGTCATCAACTTCTGCTACTCTACGGAGGTAGGCTGCATAGCACGGATGATGGTCCCATCGGACATTTGATTACGGGGTATTGTCCTCCACATCATCGTAGTCAAAAGTAAGGTCATACGAATCACGTTCGTCCTCGATGATCATGTTATGAAGTGTAACACATGCCTTCATTGTCATACCCAACTCAACTTCGTCCATGGTTCGAGCAAGACCATGAATGATAGCAAAGCGGGCTTGTCGAACCTCAAATGCTCTCTCCACATCCTTCCTAACAGACTCTTGACGTTCGGCGAACAATTTTGCCTTAGCTCATTAGGGAAGAGGGATAGTCTTGACCATGGTTGCCCATTTTGGACAAATGTCGTCGGACAAAAAGTATCTAATGTTGTACTTGCGACTGTTTACGACATATTCGCATTTTGGACCCCCACTTGGGTTCGCCCGGTAAGCCTGACGCACAAAAGCGGTCCACTTGGACATAAGAGGAGCTGCTTAATTCCAGCAAGCGTTGCAAACTTTCGCCATTCTCTTCGCAGGTCCATTGTGAGCGTGCTGGTTGTAGGCGCTTGTGATCTTAGGCCAGAACTCCATTTTCTTTTGGCCAACCCCAATAAGAGGGTTTGTGCTCACATTTATCCATGATGTGACCAAGCAGCGATCTTCTTCCAATGTCCACTTGGAAGCCACACTGCCACTCTCATTATGGGTGGGGTTAGGTGGAGGACGAGGTGTTGATGAGATCGTATTATCAGGTGGGGGTAGCTAATAAGGAGGGGGTGCTGAATAGTAGCTGAAATTTGGAATTTGAGGGGCGTTCTGGCCTTGAAGTTGAATGTTTAGTGGTGGTTGATAGTGTGTGGAATATTGTGGCGGGTATTGTTGAGGGATTGTGGATGGTATTGCCAATTTGGAGGCTTCAGGAGAATGTTCGTGCTGTTCGCGGGATCCCATTGTGAATTATCCCTGGTAAGTAAGTTCATGAAAGATTGTGGAAGATTAGGATCCATTTAGAAGTGAACACCTACAAGTTAATGAACAATTTTGTATTTAAATTTTCAATTCTATCATACATCTTTACACATATGAGAATTAACATGTCAAAGTACGTTGTAAGCATACTAACTAAAAGCTAAACTTCCGGATTTCACGTGTCTAATTTATTGATTAAATGAATTAACTAAATCTTCACAAAAATTGTTAGGTATGAATCCAATTTATGTAATACTTTCAACATTTAACTCTAATTTACAAACATTTAAATTTTAATTTCTAAACATGCTCACTTTTACACATTTCTAACCCTGCCAATTTTTAAAAAATATTGAAATACTTCATATTCTAACATATTTTAAAATTATATTAATCTTACCACTTAAAAATTAATCAAAAAAATATTTGGCAGAATATTTCTTATCCTACTAATTTAAAAAAAAAACTTTCACACATATAATTTCTAACATATTTTAAAATTAAACAAAAAAATATTAATTTTTGTAATTGAGCAATTAACAAATGCTAATTTTTCATTCTAACATATTCACATTTCAACTAATTCATATGTCAACATTTAAATTTATAAGAACAAAATTTGTATGCTCATTTCAAAACATTTTAAATTCTATAATTCACATATTAAATTTTATTCCCACATGTACACTAAATTTTAACTAATAAATATTGTAAATTTTCTAACTACTTTTAAAATTAACCATGTCAATGTTTAATTATGTAATCAAATTTCATAATTTCAAATTAACTTAAATATGCTCACTTATAAACATTTCACATTCTACCCATTCAAAAAATTTTCTACAATTTCATATTAAGAATAACAAAAAGTTAGAATTTCTTACAATTTCCTTCACTTCACTTTAATCTTGATTCTTCAACTTTATGAATGCCTACAAAAAATGTATGAAAAATCCACAAAACAAAATTTATTAGTTCAAATATATAACTCAAAATATTTACTTAATAAAAAACTAAATATGATTACATAATAAGTATTATTTACCCAATTGTTTTAATCTTGGAACTTCAATTTCTTTTAAATCTCACAAAACTCAAAATTACAACAGCAATGAAAAATTAGATATGGGAGAGGGAGTAAAATTGAGATAAATATTTCACCATTTTATGCATGTATTTATAATTGAAATTATGGAACCAAAAAAAAAAATTCTAGGCCAAATAGCCGTTGGACACACATTTCAATGTCCAACGACCACTTTCAGCCCAAAAACCAAAGCCATACGCAGTCCGGTCCAACAGTCATCAGCATTTCTTTTTTTTTGGGGGGGCGCCTTCAAAACGCGACAGTTTACGTTTGAGACACCCCTTAAGCGCCGCGTTTAAGGGTGGAAAAAGGCCAAAAAAAAAAAGTGACGTTGGGCAGAATGCTTGTGCGTTCTACCACGCGTGTCGAGCCCACATTTCTCCGGCTGGTAGCATCTCCGGGATATGCGTGTCACATGTGGGCCCCACTTCTGTCATCCGTTCCTCCCGACTGCTACTACTCTAACGACATCAAATATGCATGAAAATAAGCTTTAAGACTTTACAAGTAGATGAAATGGGAGAAAAAAAAATATAAATTTAAAAAATGAGTTGTCAAACTCCCCACACAAAAATTTTGCTAATCTTCGGGGAAAGAAATTTTAACAATGCATATATTCATTTTACCCATCAGCTGCAACAACATCAGGAATAAAAATCAAATAGTTCAACTATACATATCCACTCTGTCATATAGGTCAGCTACTACTAACCCATAATTCATTATCAAACATTTTCAATTTTAACTTATTCAATAGGCCAAGACTCAAGCAAATTAAGCATGCAACATCAATCATGTAGCAAATTGTAAACACAAGACTCCTCCCCACATAACAAAAACGACAAGAGCATATTTAAAATCAAGTCCTGAATGCCAAATCAATCTGTTCAAGCAATTACGGATAAGAATAAAGATAGAACATGAGTGTTGGTATTAGAAGCGGGACTTAATTTGATTCATTTTATTTCAATATCTCATTCAACAACTAAAAAGGCAAATGGGGGACTCAACACTTATTACATACTCATTATGACATTACAAATGGGGTTTCATTTCAAACTCAAAATCGGCTGCACATTGACATTAGCACAACAAAAGTTTTAGCCATTAACCAGTCAAAATGAAAAACATTCTGAGATTGGCATGGGGACATGAATCGCTTCAATGTAGCAAGAGTAGAACACACATAATCAACTATCCAATCTCTTTACAAAAATCAATTTCACAAAAAATTTCCAACTTTCCTCAAATTATTTGTTCCCCCCCTCCGCGTAAACCTTACCTTGTTCCCAATGTAGAAAATAATAATAAAAAGAAAGGCAGAGAAAAGAATAATACAACATGTTAGCATGAGAAAAGCACTTGTAAGCATGCCAAAGGATCCGTCTCCAAATGAACCTTCAGAACCACCACTAACTACTAAAGTCAAAACCAAGTATCCATGGCACAAGTGGACCTTGAATAAAATGAAAACAAAATCAAAAGACTCAAATTCACCTGAAATGATTGGGTTGTCTCCTGATAACAGTAAGTTTAATGTCTTTAGCCATACAAAGTCTTATCTACTAATCATAGTAGACTTGGTTTATTAGATTGATTGACTTAGTAAAAGCAGGGTTAATCACACTATTCACAATAGGTTTCAAATGTTGACTGACTATCTCCGTAGTTCCAAAATTTGGGCTGCCCTAGAAGGAAACACTTAATTAAAGAATAAAAGGAGCATCCCATCTAGGTCTTAACTCACAATGAAGCAGCTTAAGCTTAGAACTTAAAATTCAAACCTTTTGATGAGGTTCAAAAGATTTATGGGAAATCATGTTATCATGAAAAGTTTTAGCTATGACTTTATAAATCTTAGCATTTTCATACGTTTCATTATGCAATTCATCTAACTCATTTAATTGAAACCTGTGGTTAGAACCCACTTGTTTCATATCAAAATTAAAAGCCTTAACAGCCCAAAAAGCACAGTGTAGAAGCTTAACTAGTAGGTGACAAGCTTTACTAAAAAGAACCCAGTAAGAAGACATCTGTATAGGCATCTTATAAGTAGTACAATAGGTCCAAGGACCATCATTCAATCTCAAAGACCAATTATTTCTATTAAGTCAAAATTGATTTCTTAAGTATAGACTTGATCTCACGATTAGGCACTTTAACTTGACTATTAGTCTAAGGGTAATAGGGATTAACCCCAAAAGATCGATGACGAAAATGATTCCCATCACTAACAAGAACTCTAGGGGTCCCATGGTGATAAAAAATTATTCTTTCACAATTTTGACCACCACGTTATGGTCATTGGTCAAAGTAGTTAGAGCCTCCACCCATTTTAACACATAATCAATAGTAACCAGTATGCAAACAAGGCTATAGAAGGGGAGAAAAGGATCCATGAAATCAATGCCCTATGCATCAAATATTTCAATAATTAAAATAGGGGAAAAGGGCATCGTATTGCAAGGGGCTAGAGCACCTGTACACTGGCGGCTCTAAATAAGCCAGACAAAATGGTGAACATCTTTAAATAGAGTGGGCTGGAAGAACCCACTTCGCAGGACTTTAATAGTAGTCCTATGACCTCCAAAGCAACTGCTAAAACCACAAGAGTGACAAAAGGTCTTGATGTTATGAATGTCACTCTTTAGGACATACCTACAAACCACTAGGTTTGGGTAGTACTTAAAAAGGTAGGAATCTTTCCACTAATGTTTTACTTGTGAGAAGAACCTATATTTCTCTTGCTTCGACTAATTGGGAGAAACCTTTCTAGTAGCAAGGTAATTAATTAACAATATCAGCAAACTAAAAGAAAGGGATACGTGACACAACAACTAGTTGCTCATCAGAAAAATAGTCATAAAATCCAAGTAAGTTATCCATATACTCAGTAAGGATCCTGGAGAAGTGATTTGCAACCAAATTTTTGGAACCTTCTTATCTTTTATCTCAATATCAAATTCTTGTAGCAGTGAAATCCACAAATGAGTCTAGGTTTGTTGTTATTCTTGGATATTAGATTTCTCAATGCATCATGGTTAGTAAACACAATCACTTTTGACCACAAAAAGTATGAACGAAGTTTACCAAGTGTAAAAACTATTGCACAACTCTTTTTCAATAAGGGGATAATTCTTCTAGCATAGTAAATGTCGTGGGGAATTCTATTTACCTATTGATCCAAAACAGCCATAATAATAAAATTAGATGCGTCACATAGAATCTCAAAAGGAAGGGGAAAAAACCGTGTTGCACAATAGGGGCATACACTAACAAAAATCGAAGCTTTTCAAAGTCTCCACACAAGACTCACCAAACATAAAAAGCATATCTTCAGAAAGAAAATTAGCAAGAGGCCAAGCAACTTTGGTAAAATGCTTAATAACCCTCCTATAAAAACCAAGATGACTTAGGAAAGATCGAACCTGCTTCACAAAATTAGGAACAGATGAATTAGAGATTAAATCAACATTGGCTTTATCAACTTTAATTCTCTTTGTAGACACTTTGTGACTCAATACGATCCTTTCTTGGACCATAAAATGACTCGTCTTCCAAATCAAGACAAGATTCACTTCTTCATATCTTTTCAGAACAGTAGACAAATTTGCAAGACTTGTACTAAATGAAGAACCAAAAATAAAGAAATAATACATAATTACCTTGTTAAAATTATCAAGATAATCATACAATGCAGCCATCATGCATCTTTGAAATGTGGAAGGTGCATTTTTCACAATCCAAAGGGCATCCTCATGTAGGCGAATGTACTTGAAGTGCATGTAAAAGTGGTTTTCTCCAGGTATTTAGGATAGGTAGGTATTTGATTGTAACTAGAATATCCATTTACGAAACAAAAAAAAACTTTATCTAGCTAATTTTTCTAAAATTTGATCAATGAAGGGAAGAGAAAAATGGTCCTTTCTGATGACAGAATTTAGTTTTCTATAATCAAAATACACCTTCCACCCCATGGTCTCTTTAGTATGAACTAGTTCACTCTCTTCATTTTTAACCACAATTATGCCCGATCTCTTGGGGACCACTTGGACTGGACTGGCCCATTAGGGTTAAATAATTTGTGTCCAAAAGCTTTACTATCTCTTTCCAGACTATTTCTTTCATATAAAGGTTCAGTCTTTGTTGCATTTATGTAAAGGTCTAGCATTATCCTCTAAGTGAATTCTATGCATGAAAATAGTTGGACTAATCCCTTTTAAATCAGCAACCAACCACCCAATAGCACTTTATGTTCAAATAAAGCATCAAGCAAATCTTTCTCTTAATCACATGTAAATCAAGAAGAGATGACATGTAGGGTCTCTTCAGGGCTTAAAAACACATACTTGAGTGAGCCAATGAGAGGTTCCACTCAAGTTTAAGTAAAGAAACAATAGAAGGTGGGAATGAGTAAGCTAAACAAAGGTAGAGGAGGTTCACAAGTGGACACTGACGAGGAATACTCAAGATGAGGTATAGTATCAAGAATAGAATACAATTCATCTATTGTTTTTCCAAAGTCAAGTAACCCCAGATCTCCGTGGCGAGTCAAAGTTCTCAAGGGATCTTTGTTCAGAATAATGGGTTAGGCCTCTTTAATCATTTCATCAATTACGTCAAATAAAAAGGATTCAGATTCATCCGCTGACGTAGGTTGAGAAGAAGCCTTAAAAATTTAAAGCCTAACCCTCATGTTCATAATTCAGGCATCCATGACTCCTAATGATGCCTGATTAGTCTAACCTAATTATGCATGCATTATTGATTAACAGCGGAAGTCTCTTGGTTGGAAGCATTACCGTCGTTCTGTAATGGAGTAAGGCTAACTGTACTACAGGTACCATTGGGCTGCCCATTTAATTGCCTATCTCACGACAAAATTGAAATGACATACACTTAAGCATGTACATAAGTTGTGAGGTACCTGCAACTCAATATACGATTATAGTTTACTAGTAGTCTGCGATATTCACAAGATTACACAACCCTTAGATATTGAAGATGCTAGCCTATGAATCACTGTGAGCTCTTGGCTAACACAGCCTTAGCAAAAGAATTAGAACCTTATTTCACTTCTTACTATTCTCTGGCTTACCCGGTGGACTGTTCATTGAGCCCTTACCTAAAACAGAAAACACGAAAACATTCGAAATATGAGCTAAAGCTCAGCATGTACATTCTTATGCAGTAAAATAAGCTTTAAGTTAAATCAGTTGAGCGCCCACATTTCAAAACATTTTGTTTGGCAAACAGTAGAGAGAGAATGTATGAGTAAAACTGATTTGCAGGTTATTATCTGGAAGTGGACCCCTGTTGACATCTGTATCGATCTTGAGATAGGTACACACCTCCCAGGCCGATCAAAGAGCCTGAGTTGCAGTCGCGCGGGTAAATTGAAGGGCATAAGCCCTGTTGATTAATAATTGGTGGGGCCACTTAATTATGTGACAAAACATTGTATAAATTGATTCGTTATATGATTATCATCGTGATTTTGCATAGTTTGAGAAAACATGTGAGTTTTCGAAGAGCACAGGCAATATATGTACCTGGTCTTTGAAAATCTCTCTCTTTTACTGAAAATTGTTTGCTAGCAGGTTGAAGCAACCGACGTGGCCTCACTTCTGCTCCAGACACGAATTTTTTCCTTAATCAGTGAAAGGCTAAGGAAACTTTATTAAATTTCTTGGTTTATTACATGATTTAAATCCTCTTGAATTCTTTTTTTATGATGCATGTAGCCATTATTCTTAATTCACTTGGATTCCATTTTATTTGGTTCTTATTCTTCTTCGTTTCACGACTAATGACCCTTTTAAACGTGTATAATAATAACGTAAGAGTATGATTTATTTCGAGCTCATTATTGATGACTTCATTGATCATTATTATTGTTGATATTGGCAGTATCATTGTTACCATTATTATTACCATTATTATTATTATCATTATCATCATCATCATCATCATCATCATCATCATCATCATCATCATCATTATTATTATTATTGTTGTTGTTGCTGGGATTATTATTATTCTTATTCTTATTCTTATTCTTATTATTATTATTATTATTATTATTATTATTATTATTATTATTATTATTATTATTATTATTATTATTATTATTATGGCTATCCTTCCTCCTTTTAATAATTTATTATTTGCGATATGTTTGAAGGCGATTCAACTTTATGGGCTCATGCTCAAGTTGAGTTCTAATCATAATGTCGCTTATTAGCGGAATAAAATTATAAAGGCACATCCACTCTCATACCAATCACACCTAGCTTGTATTTTCATTTCGATCACAACCCTTAAGCACCTAGTCAAAATCAAAGTATACACATTACCCTTATACCTTCTTATACATACATTTCCATTTAATCATCTACAAGTTCATTTAAACCTTGATGACCCAATATGATCACTTAAATCTTTTGCAAACCCTAAACCCTAATCCTTCAATTTCATAATCACAATCTTTGACTACTTAGTTGGGGTCAAACTATAACATTTATCAATTTCATACATATATACCTATCTTTTAATCACCAATTAACTCATTACCACATAATTCTCATGAGCATCAATCAAGCCATAAACCCTAAATTTTCCAAAATTCATGGCCATAGCTTATTTATCTCACATATTTGCCTTGCTTTTGAATGTCATTCAAATATGCTCTAGACTCCATTAACTCAACATGCCACTCTTAATTTTCTCCTGATCACCGATTCATGACCTAAACATAACAATTACCCCATATATATATATACGCTTATAACTCATAATTTCCTTCAGTTATTCAAATTACAATCTAAGTATTATCAAGCTAATCACAATTAAATTCAATACTTACACCAAACTACCCCTCTTTAACACCAAGTTCATTCAACTCATTCCAACCTCTCTTCATCCACTAAAATTTCACAATCAACATTCAAGAAAAACACAAATTTGCATTCATCAAGCCAAAATACATCATTTAACACAAGAATTCAAAGTTAAAATATCAAAAATTGAATTGAAGAGGGTTAGGGTTTTCACCTCCTAACCACTCAAATTCACACACAAGAAGAGAGAGATGTGGGCGGGGCCGGCGACTCTTGGTCGAACGACGGCAGGAAGTGGCATGGCGGGCGGCGTCACGGCCAGTGGTCGGCGAAAACGAATGGAGAGGGGGGAGGGGGCGAGCTGCAAAAACAGGGGAGACGGGGGGAATTTGGGCAGAGCAGGCCAAGCAAGAGGGGGCGTTTTTATTTTTTTTGGGTTTTAACTTAGGTTTAGTTAATTTATCAAACTGAGATTGGTTTTAATTATCCTTTTTCCTTTTTTTCCCTTCCTTTTATCTCATGCCACATACCCCCATTTTCTAAATTTCTCCCATAATTATCTACTTCTTTTGTTTTTATTTTATTCATTGCATTCATATGTATAAATTTAGATATAATTATACTTATACAATTATATATATAGAGTTGAAGTAATAATCTAGCTAGAATTAATAAATTTGAATTTACATCCTTGATATATAAATTTGGGAGAAGACATTCTCATTTCCTTAAAATTTATTTTATTTATTTATTCATTTGTTTAGTTAGTATTACTATGCGGGCGTTCAAATATTAATCAGAACTTGAAGGAATTATTTAAGGAGTATTACGAGGTTCATGTCGAGACCACGTCGTCATTTCAACTTGCGACGTATAAATATATATACACATAAAATAATAAATTGAAATATATACATATAAAATAATAAAATTGAAACGCGAGATTAAGATGCGGCTCCCAACTGAATTAATTTGCGATTAGAGCCGTTTGAAATAATTAAAAAGAACTTTGGGTTCGGGCCGTTACACCTAACCCACGGTTAATGGTTGTATTAGTTGTAGCTAAGAAGGGACGGCCCAAAATAACAAGGATCTACTTAGCGGCATGATTAGAGTTTATGTCCAATACAACAAAGTTAATAGGAAAAAAACATCTATCAATTTGAGCCAAGGCATCCCCTATCCACCCCCTACGAGTTCTAACTAACTTATCAGCAAGTTAAAGGGTACAATTGAAAGGTTTCAGTTCAGACCAACCCTAGCTCTAAGTAAACAAAATATGATACCAAATTACCACTCGAACCCAAATTCAAGAGTGCTCTTTCAATTTAATGATTACCACTAAAGCATCAAGTGGTAGGAACACCAATATCTTTGAAGTTTGATGGAGTGTCAATTTTCAAAATAGAGCTCATTGTTCGCTTAGAAAGACCTTTTGAGACTTATCATCTTTAGAATTCTTTTCAAAAGTACATGTCTTTAACAAACTTTGCATAAGCATGGATTTGTTTTATTACTTTCAAAAAGAAAAGATGGACAAGTAAAGGTTCCTAGAATATCATCTCTTTGCTTGTCCTTCCCATAAGGGAAGGGTGCATCTAAAACTTGATGGTGATGAATCCTTAGCCTATATGTGACAAGGTGGTTAAACACAATAGTGGATAGAGATCAGTAATTTTCTTTCTCAACATGATGCTGACTCTCATTAGTCTCCAGTCTTTCCTCTTTATCATATTTTTTCTCACTCCCCTAAAAGCTAGGACAACTTTCAATTCTTCAAATTGTTAGCTTTTAGGGTTCTCTATAGGACACTTGGATGTTTACAACTACGGCTAGTTGCCAAAGTAGGGTTTCAAACTTAGCTATAGATTGCGAGTGAAAATCTACAATATGCATTTTAGACTCAATTCCTTGAATAATAATCTTCTCATTCTAGATAGTAGAAGTAAGACTACCAAGGGCAAAAACTGTCTTGTCCAACTTCGAGCTCGTAGATAGAGCTTGTGGAGATGGCAGAGGGGCATATCTTTGGTTCTGAAAACTAGGAGGTGTAGATCTGCTAGATCAGGCTGGCGGGTTCTTAACATTTTAAGGCCTCCAAGAAAAGTTAATCTCTTCCAATCATGATTATAAGTATAAGGATTATCGATTGGAGCAAATCTTTAGGTAGCGTTCACTTGTTCAGTCACTACGTCAGATTGACCAATAGGACAATCAAATGAAGCATGCACGGGACTAGCACAAATTGAACACACATACTGCGTAGCAGAGGAATTAGCAATTTTGTTCATGCACATCAACTGATCAAATTTCTTAGATAAAGCATCATCTTTACGATAAAGTAATGTGAAACCTCACCCTTTACTTCCAATTGTCTAGGTATATCAAAATGTGAGGAAGTGACATGCAAATGCGAATTCTGATTCAAATGTTTAAATAATTCTCACGCTTCTTCAACGATCTTACACAAAAAGCCGCCACCACAAAATTCATCCGCCATTTGGCTATTGTGTTGATCTAAGCCAAAGAAGAAACTCTAGACGAGTTGCCACTTAGGGACCTCATGGTAAGGGCAACTATGCAACAAGTCTTTAAATATTTCCCAAATTTCATAAAATTGTTCATTTTTGTTTTGTGTGAAAGTGGTTATAACACCTCTTAAAGCAATCAATTTACCAATATAGATCGAAATTCAACAATTCCTTTTGCATTTAATCCTAAGAGGTGATGTTATCTCAGTGGGCAGCCAATCTTTAGCTTTATCTTTTAGAGAGAATTAAAGAGTATCATTAGAGACAAAATTTAAGAAGATAGTAGAACATATCTCCAACAATGCATCAAAATGCTTAAGGCTCTATTTGGTGAGAAAAACTAGAATGGAATGGAATCAGAACTTGAACTTTGAGGGGTTAGGTATGAAACTTGAATCCTGAACTCAGTTGTTTGGTGAAAAATAGAATGAAATTAGGTTCCAGTCCTTACTGTTTGGTGAGTAATTATGGACTTGAATCAAACCTGTTTTTATTATTGAAATATTATATGTAATTGTAAATTATTTTTTTAATTTGTGTTATTTTTACATTGTTAAAGTGAAGTTTAAGCACCTTATTTCATAACCATTTGACATTTGTATTTCATTATATTTATTTGTAATTAATTATTCTTTATTTTTTTAATAGTTAATCATCATTTTATAATTTGTAATGTTTCTCTCTGCGAAAGCCAAAAAACAGAGATTTAACCCAGAAACAAAAACCAAAAATTCCCAAAAACATTATAGAAAAAATAAATAAATCTCTACCCTCAGTTTCATTTCAAATGGCCCCTTCATGTTCAAGATATTGGCTTGACAGTGGGATGGAATGAGCGAATTGTTGCCATTATAAGGAAAGTAGACAATTACGATTTGACAACTCAAAATAAAAGTAACAGATTACTCGAGTAAAATTGCTAAAGTATTTTATTTGTTTGTATAATTAGCTTCCAGAGCATGGGGTCCGAAGGTCTCGTACTGAACATCTTTTGATGCTGATAATGATGGTGAAAGCAGTGAAGGGGATGATTTGTTGTTCTAGATCTTTATTTTTCTTGTGTCGAAGCTTGGTGTGGGTTTGTATAAGCAACAAGATCTAACCCAACCAGAAAAAAAAAAAGGATGAAGATGAGGGGATTGGTGTCTAATAGCGGCAGGTGACAACTCGGTAACCGGTAACGATGGCGGCCGGTGACGACTTGGCGGTCGGCAGCGAAGCAGCAGTGGCTTCTCCTCTCTCTCAAGGTTTATGGGTTAGTGAAAATAGAAATGGAAATGGAATGGGAATTGAGAACGACAAATATCATGGCTTGCAAATAAAAAACAAATTGTATTCTTTGATTTTTTTAGAATATAATGTTCATCCCTTGGAGTTGGGGATTTGATACCCCTCATAAGTGGGGGGTTCAAGTCCCTTCGATTTGAGAGGAACTTGATACCTGGGGATATCAAGTTCCTTTCCTCAAAAACTCTCACCAAACAATATCAGGTTTTAGGTTTCAAGTTCCTTTCCTTTTTCACTCACCAAACAGCCCCTAAAAGGGTTTTCAAACTGTAGCACATAAAATGAGGTAGACGTATGGATTAAAGGATGTTTAATCATAAAATGAGGAGAACATATGCTTAAAAGTGCATGCGGGTTGACGTTGGTGAATCATAAGTAGTAGGAGCAAAATACTACTTACGTTGCTTAGGTGGTATGGTTGATCTTTGACCATCTTTTTCTCAGAGTAACATGTCTTTGCCCTATCCTACTAAGGTTATGTCACTTTTAATATCATATTCTGTAAGGTCTAAGAACAAAGAGCATTTACAAAGCATATAAAACCACAAGCAACGAGGGATAAGTACAAAATCACCACCATAATAACCAGAAAACAAAATAAGGAAATAAAAAAAAGAAAGATAAAAGAAAACCATAATAAAAATAAATAAACAAATAAAATAAAAATGAAAATATAAAAGATTATAATAAATGAAATAAAAGGGATGGGATTACATGGTTCTAAAAGGAAATAACTAAAAAATAAAAAATAAACAAAAATAAATGAAATGAAATAAAAGAAGAAGAATAACTAAAATGTAGCACAAAATAATCATCCAACTTGCTTGCAAGTGCACAAGGTGATTATAGCAAAATAAGTATTCCAGGGCCTATCCCACATAGAATGAAAATTAATTTTGAATTTACTATGTTCAACTAGTTAATATAGTAAATTTAGATGAGAAGACATTAACAATAGAAAAAGATAATAATAGAAAATTAAATGTCAATCAATAAGGAATCAAAGATCAATTAGAAAGATTCTAGGAATTCAACTTCCCCAAAAACTTACTATTGAATTACTAAATTCAATTGGAGTTCGATTCATCTCTTATAGATTCAAACTATAAGCATTAGGCCAATCAATAGCAAAAAATAATATTAATTATAACCATCAATTAATAAATTGAAAAAGTAGTTAGTTTGAATTATTCAACTCAAGTATAACTCATCCAATTCTTAGTATTGTTCAAACTAAAATTTTAAGCATAGTTGCATAATCCTTATATTAGCCTAAGAGATCCAATATAAATAAATGAGATAGCAATAGAATCAATTGAAAAACATGTATAAACAATCAAAGTAATTTGCATAATAAATTGAAGGCTATCAAGTAAACTCAAAATTGTGCAATGACGAGAGGCGAAGACATTAACCCTAAAAAAGTGACTAAAATTTATAAAATAAGTCAAGGATCCATCTTTGTCCTAGATAAACAATTTAGTCGATTATAAGTACAGAGAATACTATTAAAATTGGACTAGTCATATCTCAATTAATGGTATATATGAATGCTTATAACCAAACTTCGATGTTTCTACTACACAAGTTAGCACTATCAAAGACTAACCTCTCTAGTTAGATTCACAAATGAGATCAAAGAGAAGAGCAAAATAGCCGAAAAAACTTAATTTTTTTCTTATTCTCTCAACCAAATAATTTCGTCTAATTACAAACTCTCTCTGCTAATGGAAAATGTAAAAAGTAGAAGACTTGGATTATTCACACTGCTGCCTTTAAGTCACTCTTTATAGTGGATTCCAAACCCCTTAATCTTTGCTTTTTTATGGTGAGTAGCTATCTTATCCCCACAAAATCTGCCAAGCAATTTGGAGGGGACAAGGTGACCAAGTCCAGCAGTTACTTAACTTTAGCATTTTGGCTGGGAAATTAAAATGAGATTCATGCAAGGCCCACATGAGTGGAAAGGGCAAACGGAGTCACTGGGCCACGTGATGGTCGCGTGATCATCTGTTGAATTTCATTAGGTATTATTGTCTTCATGTGGGTATGCAGTAATGGGCTCCTACACTCAACATGAGAGTGCGCGATGAGTCATGAGCTACTGGCTGGGCATGCGTTTGGCAGATTGGAGAGAGACTTAGAGAGTGCAAAGGATATGCCGATGTGAGGAAGAACGTTGGTCCGGACCCAGGTGATTGGATAGACAAAGCTGAAATGGTATGCGCCTGTGTTATGTGAGTGCTGGATATTGATTGATGAGGCAAAGAAAGACAACGTAATGAGTTGTTTCCCAAGACATCGTGCCCAAAATTCTACATTATTCTATTTGACCGAGTTTACATTTGAATTTATATATGTCACTCTTCACCTTTAAAGACATAAAATATGTATGAGAATACACTCGAGACTTTTAAAGTAAATAAAATGGTAGAATAAAAGGATGAGTATAAAATATGGGTTATCAAGAAGTAAGGGTGGTTTTGAGATTCTAAACAATTATACATATTACAGGATCAATGTATAGAGACAATGCAAATTTTTTTTTTTAAAACAAGGGCAAAAAGGAACAACAATAATGGTAGACGTCTTTTTTCGTAAGAGTACGTTCAACTATGTCATCAACTAAAATTGTCTTAATTAAGGGCTGGTAAAAAACATAAATGAGATGAAAATGAAGCGGTAATGGAATGCTCAAATTTAGACAGCAAATCTACTGCCATGTTTGACGCTCTGAACACATGGTTAGTGGTAATTCGAATGCCTTGATATCTCCACACTTGAATATCCTTGATAATATTATGAATCTGCCAAGAGATGAGAATATTCCGCTCCAAACCTTAGATCACTATCTTATCATCGCCTTCTATAATTGATCGAAACCCGCTTGAATAGCTAAAGATAATCCATCGCGTAGTGCTCTAGCCTCCGCCACTAATATTGAAGTGTTGTCGTAATAAGCTGCTCCTGCTTTCAGTAATCTGTTAGTCCAATCCCGGACAATGAAGCATCATGCTGCTAAGGAGTTGATGAGTGATTCGTCAAAGTTAACTTTTATGAACCCTAGATCTGGGGGTGCCACCTCACAAGATGAATTAAACTGGAGGGGAAAGAAGAAGGCCCCTTCAATTTAGTATCAACTGAAATACAAGTTCGGATTCTGCATTTTGCGCTAACTTTTTTTTTGGCCGAATTAGATAAGTCAAGGGATTGAAAATTTCATTCTTGAAGACTGTAGCTTTCTTGGATTTCTAGATACTCCACATTAGAAGCAAGAACTTTTGCCTTAACTTTGAGTTATGAGTGGAATGAACCTTAGCCAAACATTGGGATAAGTCTTGGCATCCAATCAGAGAAACACTAAATAGAAGCCAATTATGTTTGTCCACTACTTCCCAAGCCTTCTTAACTATTTGACATTCTTTGAATAGGTGCTCTGAATGTTCAATATCATAAGGCATATAGGATAGACTGGATCAATACAAAGTCCCGTTCTCAACAGCATGCCTCTTAGTGGTAGAGCTTTATGACACAATTGCCACAAGAAGATAAGAACTTTAGGCATAATATGAATTTTCCATATCCATTTATAGGATCATTTAGAAGTTTCATGGGACTGGATGCCATGAGCCATCCAAGTGACTGATTTGGTAGAGAAATCATCTAAGCTATTTAATCCCAACAAAAGGAATCTTCAGTTTCATGCATGGGTATGAGTATCCTCTTAATTTTCTAAATAACAGGGTGGCTATTGAGGACTATCTTAAGATACGAGATATCCCATTGTGACTGTTGTATAATAAAATCACAGACTTTTACATTGAGTTGGGAAATGTTTTCTTCATCTATTCCCATTATGTCTACTAGATTCCTATTTTCTATCCAAAAATCAAAAGGATATCTGATCTCCTTTCTCTATGTTCCAAATAATTTCTTTCTTGAGGAGATCTCTACTGCTCAAAATACTTTTCCACACTGGCAAATCAGTGTTATTCTGGTTGTAGCTAAAAAAGTCAGAGTTTGATAAATACTTTGTCCTCACAGATTATACCCAAAGGCTCAGTGCATCTACGAAACCTTCCAAGCCAGGGACTACAATACAATTTGTAATGGTGTTGGTTCCTTTTTTTTTCCCCCAATTTTGGATTAATATTTAGTGTTTTGGTTATCAATAATCCTAACTTTAGTGGTATTGAATGCTAATAATTCCTCCTTGAATAAATAGTGCCCAACAAACTATGCTTTGTGGATATTTATTTTGTGTATAGTATTACTGAGTCAAATATACTTTGATTTAGTAATTTAATGGCAGTTTGGCTCCTTTATCACATACAAATAGTATATTTTTCTTCTCTTTTCCTAATAACATGCTTTGCAAGTGATAAATATACTAGATTGTTATTCTATCCTTGACTTTTAGAAATGTTCGTTCGTTTATATGAACAGTATCATAGACACTTATCTATTATACATGAATGTTACATTTTCCTAACATTCTTCCAATACCATAATTCATTGGTGATAAACAATTCACAAGATTATCAAATCACTTAGTCAAATTAAGTTTTGACTTAGTAATAATATGTACTCCGATCCCTCCATTCCATTCTAATTGCTTGTTATTGAGTTTCCAGATCTCCAAATTAAATGCACACTTTCTATATTTGAGTAATTAATTAAATTTTTTCCTTTTATACCCCTAAAAATAATAATGATAGTTGCTTATTGATTTTTGGAAAATAGAAAGTTTTGTATAGTTTCTAAACATGTCTATATTCCCAAGACTAATTTTTGGTGGGTTAGGTAACAAATTAGTTATTGATGCTCAGAAATTAGATATATTAACATGCATAACTCTAATAAACTAACCGCGTAGTTGGAAATGATATTATATTGGTTTAAATCCTTAATATTTGGGTTTTGTTGAGCCATGCAAATAATTTGGAACAAATGGAGTATAAAATAAATATCCTCAAAGTATGGGGTGTCGAATTCTAGTTCTTAAATAAAATTGTCCAAAATCTCAAAGCAAGGATTGTTGACGTCTAAAAACCCTAATCTGTATGAAAATTTGCACTAGCAAATAATAAATTATTGAGATCTTGTAACAAAGTGTGCTGATAGATAATGTCACACTGTTCAGGAATAGCCAGCCAAAATTTGCTAATATGCAATTGTCACTTTTGAAATATGTAAAAATAATGTATCCATGTTTCCAAGTCCACAAAGAGTAATCTGCTTGCATTGTTACTGGATTATCATTACTCATGCGATGCTTCCGTTAATTTAAATGCCTCTACGTGTAGCTATGTTTTTTGTCACCGTATGATGTCGATGAGTAAGACTTAAGACCAATAAGAATTGTCGTCTGAAATCTATCTATGACAGTAATAGCTTTGTCGTTCTCCTGTAGGATTGTGATTTGGTACTTTTGCCACGAAACTCAAGCCCGTCTATTGCTTTTTTTTATTGAATCTCCATTTTATCAAAAAAATTATTTCAACAATCCAAATGAACATAAAATTTTAGTGGAATTTGTATATGTATGGGCAGCTCCGTCAAATAAATTTGGGGTAAGAATTATTGATTAAAAATAATGATTGCTCCCTTCCTTGTAGAGCGTATGTTATTCTCATTCATTGCGATGCATACTCTCTTAGCCACTATGAGAATTTGAGGTAATGTATATCGTACATCGAGAAGTGTGTACTCTCACTTGTTATGTATATACAGTTTTACAATGTGTATTTGTCATATGGACTATTTTTAATATGTGACACTAATGTGATTTGTTGGAGTTTGTACTTCTATGAATATGATATAGGCTTTGAAAAATTTAAACAGGCTACAATCACAGTGTAAAATACCTATTTTATAGTTTCCATTAAAACTAAATATGCATAATTAACTCTAACAGGGTGAATAAACTAAACGTCTAAGGTACCCAAAAAAAACCCTCCTCGTCCTAGACACTTTTCGGTAGCCTGTTCTCTCTTCCTCCACCTTCTGTCTTCCCTCTGCTCCCCTGTTCTTCAAGGAGACCAAAACCAAGGGATAAAAGCTACTGAAAGCTATTGGCAATTCATCAATAATTATCTTGCCAAATCAAACTACTTTGATAGTCGACTATGTACTTAAAACAGTCAGGATTAAGTATATTTTACGAGGCGCTAGACTAAACTAATGGTCCCCCAAAATATACCAGCGAGAGGGAAAGTAGGCCTGGTTTCACTTTGTCATTAGTAAGTTTGGCTCCACTTTCCCTTTTTGTTTACCAGATAAGAGCTAATTACTTTTGAATTTCCACCAAAATACTCATTTCGTATAACCCATCACGGATATGGGAAGATTGTATTTTAATTAATTTAACGGGGAGGGAAAGGGGGTTGATCCTCTGGATTTTGACCAATAAATCAAGTTATCTTTATGGAGACAACATCATAAATGGATGACTGCCTCCTAAATTTGAAGGTTGGGTTAGAACCACCGTGAATGATATCTGATCGGAGGAAGAAGAAAGGAATGAGATGGATATGAAAAGGCCGGTCAAAATTTGACGACCAAAATGAGAAGGGTTTTGTGGTCTTTTTGCATTGTTAGGTTCATTATTTCTCTGAAACAAATTAATCTTTAATGTCAAGTGATAAACCAACCGGATTTACACTTATGGCTCATTTGGTTCTGTGTAATTAAAGTGATAATGTAATCGAAATGGTAATGATGATTCTATTACCATGTTTGGTTACCATTAAAGAATGTAATCAAGATTGCACTTTATCATATTTACCTCAATCTATGCAAATACGATTACTTAGCTTTCCTTAAGCTATTTTGATTGCATACCTTTGAATCAACATCTATCCAATTATAAGCTATTATATTTGAAAACTTTCTTTCTCTTCTCTCCATTATCTCTCCTCTGCTTCCCATATCTTAGTACTATACCACTGCGTTTTTAAAGAATTGAAGCTCCCTAACCCGTTCTCTCACATCTCTGTATTAGATAAGGTTTAACCAATAATATGATCATATTATTGTAACTACATGCATTTTTATATGTTGTAGGTATCATCTTGCTCTTTCTTTCTCTCTGTCTCTCTGTCTCTCTCTCTCTCTCTCTCTCTCACGTGCGCACATACACATCGTCATCATCATCATCATCATCACCATCATCACTATTATCTTCTCTTTCTACTTGCTAAACTTGAACAATATTATATTATTTTAATTTAGAAGAAATAGAGTGAAGTA
Organism: Carnegiea gigantea; assembly: GCA_029747015.1. NCBI lineage: Eukaryota > Viridiplantae > Streptophyta > Magnoliopsida > Caryophyllales > Cactaceae > Carnegiea > Carnegiea gigantea. The sequence goes on along the minus strand of JAKOGI010000563.1, from coordinate 365,171 downwards.
AGTCCCACGTGAAATATTATAATCATGATAATAAGATATTGGATGATAATTATCAACAAAACTAAAAACAATTACAGTAGGCAAAATAAAATACGAATTGAATTGTACGTACTTAAAATTAAATTTTGTTTGTAAATAAATTCATCCTATTGTAATTATAAAAAAACCTTGTAACCAAACATTATAACGTAATTATTATCCAATTCTATTACACTAATGATTGCATTACATGATTTATTCCATTACGTAGTGATTGCATTACTTTCAACCAAACGCCATATTAGTATATATGTATCAACTTCCTGAGAAGTCTCAGTTGATTGATAACATCATTGAAATCACACGTTTTCCCTTTCCGTATGCTTCAAAAAAAAAAAAAAAAAGCATATTACTTTCAAGCAAAATGACATGAACCGAATAGCTCTAGCCAAAGTGACGTGAACCGAATAATTTGACTTCATACCTGAATTGGCACCTGAAATAACTTATGCAAAGTAAATCCAAAATTCAAAATGACATGATTCGAACCGAACCTAATCTAAACACTTTCTACCAAGTTTATTGGAGTAAATATCAACTGATCTGAAGTGCACCTAAATGAATGATTGATTCTGAAACCAAACTGAATCGAATGTTATTGATTTGATGTTAACCCGACTCATAATTGAACCAAATAACTCATTTACGAGGTCTAAACTTTTAATCTATTAAGGGATAATCTTAATGTTAGTGAGACAGTAAAAAATGTACACACAACGATGCTTAATTGTGACATCTCATGCTTTTGAATGAAGGAGCAGTGCAAGAAGATGCCATAATTCAATTCTTCCTTTTATCTGGCATCAGGCCATAAAGGGTTCAAATATATGAAATAAAGTGCTCAAGTTTGTGCCTAGGAGAAAATTTTCTCTTGGCTCTCTCCCAGCCATTGGCATTTTATTTATAGATGCAAAAAATCAATTACAAGTCAAGTCCCATTAGGACTCAAAGCTTACAAGTAAATACTTGCTGAAATAGACGCAACTAGGATAAGATTGGACCAACTGAATTTTGTCTCCTAATACTCCCCCTTAGGTTGGTTTGTAGAGATTCACAATTCTCAATTTACTAAGGAAATGTTGAAACTAATGTTGCTCCAATGATTTAGGGAAAATATCTATAACTTACTCTTTTATAGGATCATATGTGCAGCAATAACACTGGAAACAATATGCTGTTGCACAAATGACAAACCACCTCAATATGTTTTGTACAATCATGGATAACAGGATTATCTGCAATGTGTAGCATTGCATGATTATTTTAATGTAGCTTAGCTATGGACACTCAAATTGTAAGGACGTGAAGCAAGCTTTGTATCCAGATCATGGTGGCATTAGCCATGGCTCTATATTGAACTTCAGTTGATGATCGAGAATTACATCTTACTTCTGAGCTTTTCTTGAAATTGATGCTTTTCCTAATTTTATCATATAACCAGTAAAGATTCGTTGGGATATAGTATACCACTCCAATCATAATCACAATAAATATAAATCTCAAGAGCGTTGTTTGCAAGCAATAGAATTTCCTATCCCAGAGAACATTTTAAATACCTTAGTACACTCAGTGCTAGAGCCCAACGTCTCCTAGTAAACTAACTTGGAATATGGACTCAATAGGTGATGTCAAGCTAGGTGATAGTCAAATAAATGAAATAACCAACTAGCCTTCTACATTGTGAGGCATTCGAAATGAGGTTTGTCATAGTAGCTGAAAGCTTATGATTTTGGTCTATCTAAAAACTTGTGAGTTTAACAACCCATATGCCACTTTCAATTAGTAAATCGAGTGTATAATTATACTACTGCGGAAACAATTCTTCTATAGACCTTACCACCTCGATGCTAAGAAAGTATTTTAGGCCTCTTAACTCTTTCAATTTGAAATAGTTATGCACATATTGTTTACTTATTTATGATAATCAGATTTGCTCCTAGTGAAAACAATATCGTTAACATAGATTAACAGTGTTAACTATACCTTGCCATTGATGTTAATGAACAGGGAGTGATCAGAAGCACATTGTTGAAAACCATAGCACTGCAAAGCTTATGTTTGCTTAAAGAAACATTGTATTGGTGCTTGTTGCAATTTATATAGAGACTTTTTCAACTTGCATACCATGCTAGGTTTAGGAGTATTAAAATCTAGAGGTTGGTGTATATAAATGTCTTCATGTAGATCACCATGCAAGGAAGCATTGTTGATATCTATTTGATGTAATTCCCATTCTCTACTAACTGCTAGGGACAATAAGCATCGTGTAAGCAATGTATGGTGATGATTTGGGCTATAGGTCCAAACATTTCATTATAGTGATGCCCTTCCACATAGGTATTATCTAGAACCACTACATGAGCTTTGAGATATTCTATGGATCCATTAGCATCACACCCGTTGTTTCCTAAAGCCCGTTTACCTGGAGAAAGCATGATGAGATTCTAAGTTTGATTTTCTTTTAGGGCTTTTATTCTTTAGCCATTGCCTTACACCACTGAGGGTTTGTTTTTGATTGAGGGGGAAAAAAAAATCTAGGCTTAGCTTCTAAAGTTACAGCAGCTAAGAAAGTTTGAGGTCTCAAAAAGAAACACTCATAGTTAACAAAATAAGAAAGAGGATGGGCAATACTTGAAGAAGCTTCATGGAATGGTGACAAAGCAAGGTCACATAAATAGGATGGATGCCTTCGTTCTCTCTGAGGTCTAGTCGTGTGGCTAATAGATGTGGACTCTCCCTCAATTTAAACTTATGGGCTATTCCTATTTTCCAAATTTCTTATAGGCCCAGTAGTTTCTTGTTTGCTTATCCATATGGTGGTTATAACCCGACCTTTAAATTTAGTTTCTTACTAATTTTTTACCCGTGCGTTGCACGATGGCTGTCATTTCTCAGTTGATAAGTATCGATATCTTTTTATATATATTGTTGTTATTGATGCTATACTATACTGAGTTCTATATACTTGATTGTAGCACATTTTTATGACTTTATTTTACATGAAGTTACCTTAATTATATGTATTTGAATTTTTGATGTGCAGTGTATCTTTTTTAATCCTGTTAGTCAAGAAGTTTTAATTATTTTTTTAATTTTAAGATATTATGTGGTTTGACGCTGCGTGATTTTTTTAAAGTTTAAAATGATTTTGTGAATAACCATATTGACGGTGGGAGCAAAGGAGGAAAGAGCAAAAAACTATAGTATTTTCAGTAATTTAATATTTTATTTCTTAAACTTGGACTTTATTTTAAGGAATGCATCATATGATAAAGTGAAATATGATGTATGAAAAGTAGTTCTAATATAAAATGTTCAATAACACATGAGATTTGTCATCTTCACTGTCTATCAGTCACCAAGTTCCGTTTTCAAATTATGTAACCTGTAAAAGTAACATATATTATATTAAATTAGGTTTTGATATTTCATTTGTTCATAACTACTTGTCATTAATAATGTGTTGTTAAATGTATGTAATGATTTTTTACATGCTTATACATTGAGTAGAAAAATATAAGATAATACTTTTGTATTGATTTTTACTTGCCTACAGAGAGGTATTTCAATTATGGACTTCTTGTATATTTCATCTGCCTGAGTTGCTTACACAATATTGGAGGAATCTATTAATTGTAATTATTTTAATCTTTGATTATATTTAATTCTAAGAATAAAAATATGTCGTGGTCGTTGCATAATTAGAACTAATATTTTATAAGAGCTTACTAACACTAAAAGATATATAGTGCCAATTTGTGTTTTTTTTTTTTTTGGGGGGTTATTTGTAGCAGTGAACTTATTTTAGGTGCATACATACCATTAGTAAGTTGTTGAACACTTCTTAGTAGACAATATTTCTTGTGTATTCTTCATAGTGTCCATGGTGATGTCTAATGATAAACTTCAAACCCTCTGGTGAAGTCACCAGGGATACTACAATTCAATTGTCCCTGAGTTAATACCGATTTTGGAAGGTAAACTTCTATACATTTCAGTGACGGTCCTTGACTTGTATTTATAGTCATTGCATTAGCGACATGAATAGAAAATTGTTTTCTTTTTAATATGAAGGACCACTTTGTCACAGATGAGTACAAAACAATTCCAGGAATTATAACCTTCATTCTGACATTGATTGAGAAAAGAATCAGATTCTTTCGTTTTACTCAACCAGTGCTTGTAAGGACTCATTTTTGTATCCTTCTACAACTAAGAATTATATGGGGACATAATTTTTTTTTGATCAAATGATGACACAAACTTAGATGAGATACTGTAAAATTAAGTCTCTATTTATAGGACTTACAAATTTAGATAAACTCTAGAGTAAAATGAGTAGTTGTCGAGATAATGAGGTAGTTAATTTCAAAAATAATATATAATATAATAATTAAAGGTGAGCATTAAAATGAAATAATGAGGAAATTTATGAAATGTTATATAATATTAAAGATGGACATTCAAATGAAATAATAAGGTAACTTACCAATAAGAGTAAATTAGCAAAAGATTAGCTAGTACATGTGAGACTAAATGTGAAATTCATAGGGTCATGCACGCCAACTAAAACTAATAATCATTATAAAGTGTGCGGTTTTTTCCTTAGAGATTCCTATTGGTTTTATTATATTCATTACGCATGCACTTACTTAATATGTCGATTGCGGATTATTTCAATAGTTTAACAACACCTTTAATATTATTTAATAGTAATGATGGTACTTCCTATTATTTAACCAATGATTTGAATGAAAATAAAATTTGATTAATTATTTTCATGATCAACAAATCATGAAAAAATTGTTGACAGTAGTAACAAAAAGACAGATAAGTCTTGACATTAGTCTTATTTCTTTGGTGTATAATTATTTATAAAAAAACCAACAAAGAAAAATTAAAAAAATTAAAAAAAGAAGAAAGGAAGATTAGTAATAGATGAAGAAATTTAGTATAATTTGAATTTAAGAAAACTTTTAACATTCTTTTTTCTAGAGGGGAGAGAGTACTACCAATTTATGAAGTCAATTATAGTCTATTGTGGGAAAGTAGACAAACTAATCTTATATATTAATTTGCCTATTAAATTAAAATTTAAATTTGCTTAAAGAACTAATTATACTATATGATTTTTGAGCGCAAAATATAATCTCAAATGAAATATAAATTGAATAAATCATTGAAATATTTTTTTTAATATCATAAATGAAAGTTACAAATATAAAAAGAAACTAAATATTGTACCAACTTAAAGTAGTCATAAGCGAAACCCACAATCACATTAAAGTCTTACTGTATTTCATAGTATCTAAATCTAATTATGTGACATGCTTAAGTAATCAAGCTTCGCCGTATGCGAAATAAGCAGCCCAATTAGCTTTGAAGTGTCAACTCATGATATATACACTAAAAAATAAATACAAAAAAATAAATATATTTAGATTTAGATATCCAATATATACTTACCTCAAGAATAATGTCTAAGATACTTCAATTTTTTTCTCGGATAACATTTAAATCATTTCTTTGGTCTAATTTAAGTTTTTTAAGACAAAATTCAATTATTAATTAGTCATCACATATGAGAAAAGTTATTATTAAATTGAATTGAAATTGCATTGATAACCTACATCCATCTTAATTACATGATAGAAGTCTTTTATGTTGCTATCCTACATGACATTCCTATCCCAAGTGGCACCCTAGATAGCATCCTATGTGGCATCCCACGTGTCACTCATACATGAGTTCAATCTAACTTTTATATATATATATATATATATATATATATATATATATATATATATATAGATATATATATATATATATATATATATATATATATATATATATATTTATATATATATATGATACTTCTATTCCTTCTTGTTTGGTTTCTTACAACCCATTATCTCTTCTTGTCTCATCATATTGAATGCGATCATACAACCCATTACCATCCAGCTCCCCCTCTCGGGTGATGGACCTATTATTTTTGTTTGTATTAGGTGTCAAGATAGGCCCTGTTATGCCTGTACTACCAAAATTTGGGTGCATTGGATGAGTGGAAGATGTCAAACTAGTCTCCAAGTCATTAACAGATGACCCATGAAAATATATGTTCGTCCTATCTGCTATAATAGTGAAGTTGATTTTTTAACAACTGGAAACAAATTCTTATAAAACTCCACATCTCTAGATACAAATGCTTCTTATTTTCAAGATCACATACTTTCCAACTTTTTTGACCACAGGAATAACCCAAAAATACACATCTTATGGACTGAGCATCCAATTTAGCCCTAGACGGACTATGAACATATGCATAACAAAGCCATTCAAAAACTTTGAGTTGATTGTGAGTTAATTTCATTCCATATGACTTTTCACAAGTGGTCTTAAAGTCCATAATTTTGGTAAGTGTTCTATTATAAGAAAAGCGACCTCAAGATCACATTCTTCCTAAATTTTAAGGGCAAAGATGTTTGGAACCTTATTGCTAAGACTAGATCAAGTTGATGTCTATTTCTACATTCTAGTCTACTATTTTGTTAGGGTGTGTCAACATGGGAGGTTTCATGTATAATGCCCTTTTGATAAAAAAACGCTTGATGTGGTTTATTTGTAAACTCAGTTCCATTATTACTATTCATTTATTGTATTGTTACCACAAATTGATTTTGCACCATGAAGCGAAATTGACAGTTCTTCAAAAGTCTTATACTTATCTTTTTCAAGGAAGACCCACATCGTATGACTAAAATTATCAACCATGCACAGAAAATATGACATTCACTTAATGTTGGCGTGTGATAATTTCTCTATATATCCTAATGCACCAAAGAAAAGGATCCTTCTGTCCTTGACCCACTAATATAGAAGGGATCTCTAGATTGTTTTGTGCTATGGTAAACATCACAACAATCATAGAAATTCTTATTCAACTGAAAACCATGAATATTTGCTAATGAAGATAAATTGCAAAAGAGGAATGCCCAATGCGTTCGTGCCAGAGCACATATTCTGTTGTGAACTACAGTAAAAACTGATCTTTTGATGCCTTTCCTTAATTAGAACATACCGTTTCTGAATTCTCCCATTGCAATCAACTTCTTCGAGGTAAGGTCCTATAAGAGATAAAAATGTAAACCATAAGCCACCAGATAGTTTGCATCATTGGTTAATATGACACTAAAATAAGACTAGTTGTAAACAAAGGAATAAAGAGCACGTTCTCCAATGTTAGACTATAGGCTCAACAATCTCCATAAGGTAGACTGAGATGTATGAGTTTAACAAGTTTGCGCAAATTTGTCATGATAGACTTATTTGATTTCATGTAGTGTGAAGCATTATAATTAAGAATCTAATTATGCAACAAAACTTACCATTTATTTTCTTCTGATTTTCTTTCTCTTTAAAAATGCTAAATAGGGCAATGCTAAATAGGGCATCTACCTGCTGTGGTATGAGCCCAAAATATCTTGTCTCATAACTAGGCCCTTAAAGCACGATCTGCCTACTTGTTTCTTCTCCTAATTTGGTGGCATCACCTTCACTTGTTATGCCACTGACGAAAATTTTTGGCCCCCAATTTTGATTTAGTTTATGTTGTTGTTGTGATTTCCTTATATTCCTATTACTGGAATTTCTCTAGTTGGCTCTGTTTCTGCCATAGCTGTGCGAATTAATTCTTTGATTTTATAAATTATAAGGATATCCCAGAAGCTCGACACACTAGATCCTTGATAAACCTCTAATTTTTCTATTTTATTTCCTCGATTTCATCACTTTTCTTTGCCTATTTCCTTAATTCAGTGAGGAATTAGATCATATTTGCTCCTCTTCGTTCATAATTACCTTATTCGGAGTGACTTCCCTTTTGTAGGTACTTTAGTCCTAATTTGAGCGAATTTGCAGTCAATGGTTTAAGATAAGCAAATAGCGATGTTTTGGCCAAGGAAGAAGTATGAGGGGTCGGTGAGAACATTCAAGGGTGTGAGAATGAAGTTTGAAGCACTTACACTGGTGGGCGTGCAAAATTACTAAAAGCGGCTAAAAAGTTAAAGAGATGCACAAGTGGTTGTACATTTTAAGCACGATTATGCTTATCAATAAGTAAGTAAAATCCGAGAGTTGCACAGTTGTGCATCTCCTCTTCGAAAAATTTTGCACAGGTGGCTATGCAATGTTGCACGCCTGTGCATCCTTGTCTCTCAACCGACATAGGTTTAAGTTAAAGGCAATGTTTTCAAGAGCTAGGACACCATTTTTTTCATACACTTTCACCTAGCTTTCTTTTAATTAGGGTTTAAGTTTATTTCAACAAATACTGTGGCAATTTGAAGATTATTACTGTAGGATGTGGGATTCATAATTCATTCATATTTTCAGTTTCTAAGTTTGTTCTCTTAATCTCTTTCTGTTTATTGTTGATTGCTTTAGTTCTGATTAGTATGATATTTTTTGATTATTATATTGTTCAGATTATTATGTTGTAGTTTCATTATGTTTAGTGGCTAAATCTCTCAAATTGGGTGGGGACTAACGCCAACTATGCCTAGTTGAGTCATGATTTAGCCCAAAACCTTAATTGTCCTATGTTTGTGTTCTTGAATTCTACTTCACTCACCACGTGTTCAATGAATTACTTGCTAGAGTATTCATCTATTTTTGTTAAGGTTTAGGGGAGTATTGAAAGACAAAACAATTAGCCAACATGACCTAGTAGATGGTTAGGATTTTGATATGAAAATATTTACAGTCTTAATTGGGATTCGAGATTATAAATCTTTTAATCCTTCAATTTTTAGTCCCATAAAAATAGGTGACTATAGTTTTAGGATTAGTTTTCAACCCTTCAAGAGGGAGGGGATGTGCTAAATTGACAATCTATCCATTCATGTTGCATGCTTGGGCGGTGAGTTCGATGGGGTTGGTAATGAAGTCGATAGTATAATTGTATTATTAATTCCAACTTGAGTGTTTAATCTTCTAATACCTTATTCCTGTTCTTAATTGTTATTGTTTTCTTAGTCAATCATTGGAACCACCAAACTTGATTTGCCCACATTCAGCAGTTCAATTAGTTTTGATAATTGAAAGCGAGTTCCCTATAGATACGACCCATACTTGCTCGGTGCTAGCTAAGCCACGCTGTGTGCTTGTAGTTTTAATTGTAACAAGTTTTTTTTGTGCCTTTGCCAAGAAGCTTGTTCCTTTTAGTATCAGAACTGATTTTGAATACTCTAGACTAGGCTTCTATTTTTTTTTCTTTTGTGGTTTTTTGTTCTTCTTTATTCTTGCTTACATTGCTCATGCTTGGTGTACTATTTGTTTTATATGCATAGGCGTAGTCAAGGGAATCAAAACCTTATTCCTATTGACATTGAGATGTAAGCATCAACACACAGGCAAAGCTGTTACGTTAAAATTATTATCGCAAGTGCACAGTACCAGTTGTAGCTAGCAACGGCAAGTACGGGTCGTATCCACAAGGAACTTGGTTTTAGTCACCAGGTGGACTGCAACACTCAATTTAGGCAGAAACTGATTCGGGTCGACGAAAATGAATACTATGAAAATTATCCAACTCAATGCTAGCAAAAATCTCGAGTTGGGATTCATCACACTATTATGGTCTTTGGATCAAACGCTAAGTCATGCGAAGTCGACCTGCACAAATAGCTGAAGTAGAATGGCTACAAGTTAAAACATGTCTACGCCTTCTCCCAAGGTTCATTAGACTGGTTAAGCAATCCTAGTTATCTATTTTCATGAAATTAGAATCAACAGAACCACAGAATTGGGTAACCTACAATTCCTAATTGAAATCCTAACTATTTTGATGTTAAGTAATTCAATCGCTCACAAAGTGGCTCTAAATTAAGGATTCAACTTTTGTTGATCTCTTAAACTTGGTTAGAGCATGAATACAACCCTCTTAGGCAATTCATCGAACACATGGCGCGCTGAGCGAGAATTCAACCATAAGCACAGACATTCATTCACAAAAACCTAGGACATGGGTCCAAATTACATAATAGGAGCTAATCCCAACCCAAGATAGGAGATTTAGCCACTAATCATTTCAATAATCTCAATCACAAACAAGAAACTCAAAAACATGATCAAAGATGCAAACTTGGGTCAAAATCACAAAGAGAGAGAAAGGGAAACGTACTTTGATTGATTGCAAACGTCTATCGATCGATCCAAACACAAAATTCTTCACTTTTAATTCAATCTAGATTGATGCTAAAGCATAGAGAAAATAGCCCTAGAAAAATCGCCTAACCTCTGCTTTCTAAAAACAAAAATTGAAGAAGCCCCTACCGACCCCCTCGCAAAAATGGTTAAGTCGCGAGAAAAATTGGAGACGCACAGTCGTGCATAGACGCATAAGCACCCATGCTTCCCAAAGATCGTACACGGTTGAAATGCACGATTATGCACCCGACTGTGCGCAGCTCCTAGCTTTGAGGCACGGTTGTGTGCACCCTGCAATCGACCGTGTGCCTGTAGCAACTACTAGTTCTGATTCTTCTGGTCCTTGGGGCTTCATTAAACCTTCATTCTTGTTGGAATTCCAATCCTAAAGCTCCCCTTTTCTGCAAAATTGGTACAACTCTCTCATTTTTGGGCACAATACCTGAAAATTGAGATATACCACTTGTAAACATAAAATGAGCTAATGAAAGCATATTCACCCTCTTCTTGCTAAGATTAGTCAGAAAATTGTGGAGGAAAAAGGGCAAATTAGGATCGAAAATCAGTCAAAATCGAGGTTTATCAACTCCCCCCTACTCATCACTTGCTTGTCCTCAAGCAAGGTTATCAATCAGAAATCAAGGGGGATAGGATCACCTCAAGATGTCACTCTCCTCAGGCAAGCAATGACAATTAAATCAACAAGAAGGGTAGTTCATAACTAAGATATTTGATAAAGGTGAAACCTTTATTTTTGTCAAAAACGCATGAACTAAAACTTAGTAAAGGATCACATGACTAGAATGCAAGAGTGGGCATCCCATATTAAACCGCTGGACAGGTCATATTTACCCCTGGCAGTTGGTGAGATAGCCAGACTTGTAGATCCTCACTCATGGGAAGAAAGGGAGCACTCCTCTCATGTGTTTATAGGTAAACATGATTCACTCAAAACCGCTCTAAATGCTAACAAGCTACCATAGGCTTAGTAGAAGTCTCAACTCTCCATCACTAGGGACACAGTACACAGATGCCAATCATGAGGACTTGTCAAAGGGTTGTAATGAGGCTGAGGTGAATGGGTAAGGAGGGGATTATTTTGGGAAGGTGGAGCTAAGTAGCCAAATAGCCAAGCGGAGCCACATCCACACCAAACCACCAACTAACCATCTATAGCATAAGTCAATTGGGAGGGAGTGAAACAACTTATTCGGGCTTCCCTATCCCAAACGCTTATTTGCCCATTTTCCCTTTTTTTTCAATGCGAGCTTTTTTTTTCCGCCCCCTTTTTTTTGCTGGTCCTTTTTTTTCTCTCTCTTTTTTTTTAAGGAACAAGAGGGAATGGCAAGGGTCAACAAAACTCCGACTCCTAAGTCTAAGTCTAAACAAAACAAGGAGTCCAAACCATCGCAAATTATCAAAATGTGCCAATAGACAAATGCCCAACTCTGCTCTACTAGAATCAATGTGCTGCTCCACTATTTGGCTGAGGGTAGGAAAATTATTTTAGGCCAAGGGTTAAATAAATAATGGTGAAGTAACAAAAAGGGAAGGCACAAGAGGGTTAGCAAAAAGGGACAATGTCATATGGTAGCTTTTTGGCTCATGTAGTTCACGAAGCAAAAAAAAGGAATGCCTCGATCATATTAGCACTATGTACAAGTCAAATGTGATTTTGAGGAGAGTTGTACTAAGTTCTAGAGATGCAAGCATTAGAGGGTCATGCACTCATGAAAGAAAGCTTTTTTTTAGACTATGTAGAATGAATAGTCGTGATGGCTCAAAAAGTCTCACTGGTTATTCCACCATAGTCTTGCAACTAGCTTAAAAGATTAACCAACTGCCAAGGTTCAAATGCCCATGTTATAGTAGTTCTCATGGGCAAATACACAAGCACATAACCACACAATCAAATCATTTTTGCATAATCCAATTCACAAGAATTTGCCCAAATCGAGTATCATTCGTCATGGACGACCACAACTAGCAATTCCAGCCATCACCCCTTGCATTTCATCATAGGAGGAGTTTTCACAATTCTTTTTTTTTTTTTTTTGAAAGGGAAACGCAATAAAGCTAACTATAAGAGCAATAAGGAACACAAAGGAAGATGAAGAGAGGGGATAAAGATTACCTCAAAAGCTTGTGCGCGCCCAACTCTACCAAGTCACCTTTATGATGTAAGTGTCTATCCTAAATGCACTAGGCTACATGCTCAATTAAACTAAAATGAAAATGCAACTAATGTATCCTAATCATACAAATGAGTGTGCAACTATACTATATGCAAATATGTATATACACCACATTAACACATTCCCAAAGCACAGTCATCAAACCCCGAGATGCACCTCAAATATCCCGAGAAAGAACTTGCTCCCCCCTATTGGAGCATTTCATTGTCCCTAATTGAATAAAAGAAACATGTGAATGCAAGTACGGGGAAGATACTCATAGGGCATCAATCAGTAAGGCCCCGGGGGGCCTCGAGGTCGCCAATCAGGGGGTGGGTAGGGCCATTGGTGCTGCTTATAAGCATACTGGACCAGATAAGCCATGTTCTGCTGGTTGCGGAGGATCTCCTGGTTCTGAACGTGTAGCTGATCAAGACAGTCGAGAACCGTCTAAAACATAGAGGGACCCATGGCTCCAAAAGTGGGAGCCGCAGCAGTGCCAAATGGGCCTGCGTCGAGGCAGACAGGAGCGCGCGATTGAACACCGTGACCTCGAGGGATGGCCTCGACATCATCATCACTGCCATGATCACCACCCCCCTCATATTCGCCCCCAGACTCACCATCAACATCATCATCATAAACCAAGTTAGAAGGGTTGGTGATAGTGGTCTTGGTCCGGTTAGGAAGAAGAAAAAGGGCATGGCCGCCGCGTTTTAAAAAGCTTCATGTTAATACACGTGATAAGATCAATGCGGCTCGGTTGGTGCAGGACGCTCAAAGCAGTAACTTAGGCACCATAGCCCAAAGCCTTTGCCAAGGCTGTGATGATACCACCATCACTGATAACCATCTTAGTGGATTTAGGATGCTCATCGAGGTGGTCGGCAATAAAAGCACCAGTATTGACAGCCGTTCTATTCAAGGCCACCAAAGAAAGAAAAGCTCACCCGCTCGAACCCCACTTTGACTGTTAGCTCGGGAAAAACATGGTTGGCAGTGAGGCGCTGGAGGTAGCGGAGCATGGGATTGCAAATCCACGTAGCCTTGGCGGATCGCGCTTCATACCGCCGCCCAAAACAAGTAAGGGTACTCCAAAAGGTCTTTTAGTTATACTCAGCATGGGTAGGGGTGGTGGCCCCAGAGGGTGGCAATTGCAACAACTCATTGAACCTGACAAGGTGCATTTCATGGGTGTTGTTGAACAATCTAAAGTGAATATACCCTCTAACTTCATCAAATTTACGGGAAAAGTCAACAACCAAAGAACTCATGAATTCCCAAACAAGCCGTTCATAGACGGGTTCTTGCAATATCACAAAGTTTGCCCACCCCAGATTACACAACAGAATTACCAAGTCATTATATAGATGCAAAGTAGTTAGCATTTCGACATCCAAGTAGCTAGGGGCACAAATCTTTCGACTAACTATGGCATCATAACGACGAGCATGCTCGGCATCCATGAAAACAAGATTGTACTTATTAAGAACATCAAGGATAGATGGATTACCTCGAGCCGCTTGGGCCCAGCTAGTGGAGGCGGTGAAGGACTTCAATTGTTTCTTGGGAGCCATGGTGATTCCGTCCAACAAACGTCCAAATCAACCTAACCAACACTTGAGAGGACCCAAAGAGGCACCGATTGCACAATAGGGCCAAGCACAAACCCAATGCAGTCCCAAAATTGGAGGAAAAAGGGAGTAAGGGTTTGATATTTGGGGTGAGGGAGGAGAGAGTGTGAAAGCTTGTGAAGGTGGAAGGAGGGGTGCGCCGGCGGAAGGTGGCGAGGTCGACCGGCGACGGCGGTCGCCGGTGGTTGGCCAGCGAGGGTGAGGGTGGTTGAGAGAGAGGGATAAAGCGAGGGGGGAGAGATGGGGAAGTAAGGAGGGAGAGAGGGAGAGCCGACAAAGGAGGTGGCGTCGGCGGTGGTCGCCGGCGGTTGGGCAGTGGTCGCCGGTGGTTACCGGCGGGGGGTGGAGAGAGAGAGCAGAGGGAGATGGCGAAGGGAGAGGGAGAATCGAGAGTGAGGAGAGAGAAACTCGAGTGGGAATTGGCCGAGGAGGAGAGAGAAGACGGGTTTAAAAGTGGGGCACACGGTTAACCGTGCGTGTCCTGTTTTCATTTTGCTACGCACGGTTGAGGCGCACGACCGGGCGTTCCATCGTGCATACTTACGGGCACTGATGCACGGTTGTGCATCACTTTTGCAATACCGTGCATCAACAGAATGTTGGCACACCTCCCAAAAATTCCAATTTTCACCGCGAGAGGCCCTAAAGCATGCTTTGCTACCGTTTTTCCACCTCAGCCTCGATCTTTGACTCTCGCTTCTGCCCCTCTCTTTCTACCCCTTGCTTGCTCTTTTTTTTGTTTTGTTTTTTTTTCGAAAGCAACGAAAGGACTTGGGTTGCCTCCCAAGAAGCGCTTGTTTTAGGTCCCGAGCTTGACTATAGATAGCTCCTAGGCAGAGAGGATAGTGGGGAGGTCACAAGAGACCTTGCCCTCAATTGGCTCACCATCAATGTAAACCATTCACCTTGAATGATCCTGTGGTGTCTGTGCCGATCTCAATAGCACCATAAGGGTACACTTTTAACACTGTGAAGGGACCTAACCATCTGGAGCGAAGCTTCCCAGGGAAAAGCTTCAATCTTGAAGGGAAAAGGAGAACAAATCGCCTTCTTGGAATTCTCGCCTGTTGATAAAACGATGCGTTCCATCTCTTTACCCGCTCCTTATAGAGTTTCAAACTCTCATAGGCATCAAATCTAATTTCCTCCAGTTCGTTCAACTACAGTAGCCTTTTCTCCCCTGCAGACTTCAAGTCAAAATTGAAGTGCCTAATAACCCAGTAAGCCTTGTGTTCTAGCTCCACGGGGACGTGGCAAGGCTTGCCATAGATGTGTCGGAAGGGGGTGGTGCCTATAGGGGTCTTGAAAGTCGTGCGGTAGGCCCAATGGGCATCATCGAGCTTATCTGCCCTATCCTTTCGTGATCGCACAACTATTTTCTCCAGAATAGACTTGATTTCGCAATTTGAGATCTCCACTTGGCCACTAGTCTGAGGGTAGTAGCCAAGCCCATACTTGTGGTGCACTCCACACTTCTTCAAGAGAGCTTCCAATTTCTTCTCTATGAAGTGTGGCCCATTATCACTGATTATCACCCTGGGGACTCCAAAGCGAGGGAAAATGACTTTCTTGAAAAGTTTGCCCACTACTCTGGAGTCATTGGTAGGGCTAGCCACTGCCTCCACCCACTTGGAGACATAATCCACTGTAACGAGGATGTATTTGTTGCCCCTTGAACTCGGGAAGGGACCCATGAAGTCTATTCCCCATACATCAAAAATCTCAACTTCGAGGATAAAATTGAGGGGCATCTCATTCTTCCTTGATAAGTTCCCTGTCCGCTGACAGCGGTCACAGGAGCGAACGTATATGTAAACATCCTTGAAGAGTGAGGGCCAAAAGAACCCAGCTTGGAGTATTTTAGCTGCAGTCTTGGAGGTGCTAGCATACCCCCTGCATGGAGAGTCGTGAAAATAGAAAATCATGCTCTCGACCTCCTCCTCGGGGAGGTAACGCCTGTGGATCCCATCCTTACACAGCTTATATAGGAAGGGTTCCTCCCAGAAATAGTGCCTGATGTCATAGAAGAATTTCTTCTTCTGATGAGATGACAAATCATATGGCATGACTCCTGAGGCTAGGTAGTTAGCAATATCGGTGAACCAAGGGGCTTGTCTTAATGAGATAGCCAAGAGATGCTCATCAGGGAAAGCATCGTCAATGGGGGTGTCGTGGCTTTCAATAGTGAGCCTAGAGAGATGATCAGCCACGACATTCTCAGCCCCCGCCTTGTCTTTGATCTCCAGGTCAAACTCCTAGAGTAGCAGAATCCTGCGGATGAGACGAGGCTTGGTATCCTTCTTCTCGAGGAGGTGCTTGAGTGCAGAATGGTCGGTGTACACAAGGACCTTAGAACATAGGAGGTAGGGTCTAAACTTCTCCATCGCATACACGACCGCAAGCAACTCCTTCTCAGTCGTGGTGTAGTTCTACTGGGCCTCATCCAATATTCTACTAGCATAGGGGATCACCACTGGCTTCTTATCCTTCCTTTGCCCCAAAACTACCCCCACCGCATGGTCGCTAGCATCGCACATGATCTCGAATGGGAGATCCTAGTCCGGTGGTTGAATGATAGGGGTAGAAATCAGTGCCTGTTTGATCCTGCAAAAAACCTCATGGCACTCATTAGTAAAGATAAACGGGGTACCCTTGGCGAGCAGTTGAGTAAAAGGTTTAGCAATCTTGGAGAAGTCCTTGGTAAAGCGACGGTAAAACCCCGCGTGCCCAAGGAAACTCCGCACCCCGTTGACCGAAGTCGGAGGGGGCAATCGCTCGATAACCTCAACTTTTGCTCTGTCCACCTCGATGCCCCTAACAAAAATGAGATGACCTAGTACTACCCCCTCCTGTACCATAAAGTGACACTTCTCCCAATTTAGCACTAGGTTGACTTCTTCGCATCTACGGAGGACCTTGGTTAAGTTTTCTAAGCAAAGGGCAAAGGTACCTCCATAAACGGAGAAGTCATCCATACACACCTCCATGATGTTTTCAATAACATAAGAGAATATAGCAGTCATGCATCGCTGGAAAGTGGCAGGGGCATTGCACAATCCGAATGGCATCCTTCGATAAGCGAAGGTACCATACGGGCACATGAAAGTCGTCTTTTCCTGGTCATCAGGATGGATAGGATTCTGAAAGAAAGCTGAATAGCCATCCACATAACAGAAGAAGGAGTGTCGTGCCAACCTTTCCAACATTTGGTCAATGAAGGGGAGGGAGAAATGATCTTTCCGGGTGGCTTGATTTAGTCTACGATAATCAATGCACATTCGCCACCTGGTCACAGTCCTAGTGGAAATAAGCTCATCCTGCTCATTCTTTATGACAGTCATTCCTCCTTTTTTGGGGACTACCTGAGTTGGGCTCACCAACTCACTGTCTGAGATAGAGTAAATGATCCTAGCATCAAGTAGTTTAATAATTTCCTTTTTAACAACCTCTTGCATGTTAGGATTTAGATGATGCTGAGGTTGTCGGGAGCGGCGATGACTGTCATCGAGAAAAATACGGTGCATGCAAAACGAAGGACTAAGTCCCCGAATATCATCAATACTATATCCAATGGCACCCCTATGCTTACAAAGCACATCCAACAATTGTTCCAACTGGGGGCCATCCAGGTTAGCATTAACGATAACGGGAAACTGATGGGATGAGTCCAGAAATTCATACCTGAGATCGGGAGGTAGAGGTTTTAGTTCTACCTTCGATGGGCACTCCTCTTCTTTCTTAGAGGTGAGGTCCTCTACACCAAGGATCTCTCTGCGGGACTGCCTAGGCATGTAGGCAGTAGACTCATTGAGGAGTCTGGCATACTCCGCCTTCTCCCCCGAACAGGAGTTAGTTACATAGCAACCAATCAACGCAGCCTCCAATGGGTCCTCCACAGAAAGTTGGGCCTTGCCCTCCTGGTTGAGGGCTTTCTCTAATATATAGACTCTACAGCATAAGTCGCCTGAGGTGGGGGAGGCCATGACTTGTGGCAAGCTAAACTCCACCTTCTCATCCCCTACTTAAAGGGAAAGCTTGCCATTCTTCACGTCTATCATAGGCCCCGCAGTGGCTAGGAAAGGTCGCCCTAGAATGATAGGGATGTGGGAGTCTTCCTCCATCTGCATAACCACAAAGTCATATGGGATGAAGAACTTTCCCACTTATAGTGGGACATCCTCAAGAACGCCAAGAGGGTACTTGATGGATCGATCAACGAGCTACAAGGAGATGGTAGTGGGTTTTAAATCCCCCACTTATAACTTCTTATAAATGAAGTACGACATAAGGCTCACACTTGCCCCAAGATCGCATAATGCTATACTAATAGTCAGATCCCCGACAGAACAAGGAAAGGAAAAACTTCCTGGATCCGAAAGCTTGGGAGGAAGTTTGTTCTGAATGATAGCACTGCACTCCTCAGTGAGAGACATCGTGGCATTCTCAAGTAACTTCCCT
Organism: Carnegiea gigantea; assembly: GCA_029747015.1. Taxonomy (NCBI): domain Eukaryota; kingdom Viridiplantae; phylum Streptophyta; class Magnoliopsida; order Caryophyllales; family Cactaceae; genus Carnegiea; species Carnegiea gigantea. The sequence continues at coordinate 346,657 of JAKOGI010000563.1, read as the reverse complement.
TCATTGGAGAGCAAATTCTTCAAGAATTTGGCATAAGAGGGCATGCCTGTAATGGCCTCCAAAAAGGGAATATTGATGTGAAATTTTTTTAGCATCTCGAGAAACTTGCCATACTTGTGCTCCTCCCTAGCCTTTATTAGCCTTTGAGGGTAGGGGACATGAGGCTTGTAAGGCTTCGTGGGAGAGGAGGTATTCTCTGCTGTAACCTCCTTGGGCTTCTCAATCTAAGCCCTCTCACTCGGGTCCTCATTAGGGGTCACCCTGGCAGCATCACCCTTATCATCCGTTTCCCTCCTTTCCTCCCTCATAGGTATTGGAGAACTCTCTAACTCCCTGCCACTTCGCAGTGAGATAGCATTCATCTGACCTTTGGGATTGGCCCCGGGTTGACCTAGCAGATGTCCCTGGGGTCTAGACAAATGGCTCACCTGCTACGCAATTTGGGCAATCTGATTCTCCATCATCTTTTGATGAGTGGTCATGGCCTCAAATTTGGAATTCAATTGGCTAACCGACTCACCGAGGACTTCATTGGTCTTTGACAGGGTCGCTATGAAGCGCTCCATGAGACTCTCTAGATTAGACTTGGGTTGTCGGGAAGGTTGTTGTTATGGAGGTGGGGGGTAGGGTGCCTTGTATTGGAAATCGGGGGGTTGTGGTTGGGAAGTATTGGGTGGCATGGGATTATTGCTGCGGTAGGAGAAATTTGGGTGATTTTTTCAACCGGGGTTATATGTGTTTGAGAAGGGGTTATTTTGTGGGCGTTGGCCATAGTTTTGCATTGCATTGGCATACTCAACGCCTAGGAAAGTGGATTGACACTCAGCAGCAACGTGGCCTTGAATGCCACAAATCTCACAAAAGGCCCCAACCTCAAACATCACACCAGATGGACCTCCCACTAAACTCCCTGGAGGAGGAGTTCCAAGCCTGTCGAAGCATTGCTAGCTAGCAGATCCACAACGTCGATCTCATAGATCCCATTGGCCCTCTTCGGGGTTGCCCTCTCGCTGGACCAATGGTAATTGTTGGAGGCCATCTCTTCCAACAAGGCCTTCGCGGCCTCTATCGACTTCCTCATAAGTGCATCGCCAGCTGTGGCGTTGACGGACATCTTCAGGGACTGGTCTAATCCATTGTAGAAGGTTTGGATTAGAAGCCAGCCGGGTACTCCATGGTGGGGGCATTGACGTTGAAGATCTTTAAATCTTTCCCACGCCTCATAAAGTGACTCATCGCCTCGTTGAGAGAAAAAGGTGATGTCCGCTCTCAACTTACCGATCTTGCCTGGGGGGGAATACTTGCTCAGGAATGCAGTTGATAAGGCTTCCCAGGTTGTGAAGGAGTTGGGCTCTTTATTGAGGAGCCAATCACTGGTTCTGTTTGTCAGGGAGAAAGGAAAGAGCCGAAGTCTTATGGCGTCGACAAAGACCCCGTTGAGCTTAATTGTGTCACACTTCGTTAGGAAGTTACAAAGGTGAATGTGGGGGTTCTCCGTGGGTCGCCCACTAAACTGATCCTTCTCCACGAAGGATACTAGAGTAGGCCGCAGCTCGAAGTTGTTCGCTTCAATGGCCGAATTGACAATGGATGAGGTGAGGCCGGTGGCCTGTGGTAGGACATAGTCCAGCAGGACCCTAAGATTTCTCTCGGCCATCTCAACTTGTGCTTGTTGCCTTTTCCTTGCACCACTTTGCCTTCGACCAGTGGCTTCGATCTCTGGGTCAAAAGGAACAAGTGGTTGATCCTTCTGACTTCTCCTGTATATACAAAGCCAATAACTATACGAAGCGTAAGCAAGCCCAAGCAAAGCCTAAAGAAGAAAAGGGGGAGAAAGGAAAGCAAAATAAGAAATGCCAAATCTAGAGTGCGCTAGTCGCCTTTGATTCTAAAACGAACAAGTTCCCCAACAACGGTGCCAAAAACTTATTACATTAAAATTATTGCCGCAAGTGCACGGTGCCAGTTGTAGCTAGCAACTGCAAGTACGGGTTGTATCCACAAGGAACTTGGTTTTAGTCACCAGGTGGACTGCAACACTCAATTCAGGCAGAAACTAATTCGGGTCGACGAAAATGAATACTATGGAAATTATCCAACTCAATGGTAGCAAAAATCTCGGGTTAGGATTCACCACACTATTATGGTCTTTGGATCAAACACTAAGTCATGCGAAGTCGACCTGCACAAATAGCTGAAGTGAAATGGCTACAAGTTAAAACATGTCTACGCCTTCTCTCAAAGGTCATTAGACTAGTTGAGCAATCCTAGTTATCTATTTTCATGAAACTAGAATCAACAAAACCACAGAATCGGGTAACCTACAACTCCCAATTGAAATTCTAACTATCTTCATGTTAAGTAATTCAATCGCTCACAAAGTGGCTCTAAATTAAGGATTCAACTTTCGTTGATCTCTTAAACTTGGTTAGAGCATGAATACAACCCTCTTAGGCAATTCATCGAACACATGGCGCGCTGAGCGAGAATTCAACCATAAGCACAGGCATTCATTCACAAAAACTAGGACATGGATCCAAATTACATAATAGGGGCTAATCCCAACCCAAGATAGGAGATTTAGCCACTAATCATTTCAATAATCTCAATCACGAACAAGAAACTCAAAAACATGATCAAAGATGCAAACTTGGGTCAAAATCACAAAGAGAGAGAAAGGGAAACGTACTTTGATTGATTGCAAACGTCTATCGATCGATCCAAACATAAAATTCTTCATTTTTAATTCAATCTAGATTGATGCTAAAGCATGGAGAAAATAGCCCTAGAAAAATCGCCTAACCTCTGCTTTCTAAAAACAAAAATTGAAGAAGCCCCTACCGCCCCCGTCGCAAAAATGGTTAAGTCGCGAGAAAAATTGGAGACGCACAGTCGTGCATAGACGCACAAGCACCCATGCTTCCCAGAGATCATACACGGTTGAAACGCACGATTATGCACCCGACTGTGCGCAGCTCCTGGCTTTGAGGCACGGTTGTGTGCATCCTGCAATCGACCGTGTGCCTGTAGCAACTACTAGTTCTGATTCTTCTGGTCCTTGGGGCTTCATTAAACCTTCATTCTTATTGGAATTCCAATCCTAAAGCTCCCCTTTTCTGCAAAATTGGTACAACTCTCTCATTTTTGGGCACAATACCTGAAAATTGAGATATACCACTTGTAAACATAAAATGAGCTAATGAAAGCATATTCACCCTCTTCTTGTTAAGGTTAGTCAAGAAATTGTGGAGGAAAAAGGGCAAATTAGGATCGAAAATCAGTCAAAATCGAGGTTTATCAAAAGCGGTAAGACAAGGAAAAAGAAGAAAGAATCTGCAATGGGCGGATAAAAGCAAAAGATGGTGTTGCAGGGTTATGCAATGCCACAGGCATCCAGTATCACTTTCTCCATCGTGAGGCTAGTAATTGAGGCACATAACTTTGAGCTCCGGCCAACTCTTGTTGTGTTTATGAAGAGGGATCATTTTTGCATTCTCCCCTTAGAGAACCCCAATATGCATCTTCATAACTTCCTTATGAAGTGTGACATAATCAAGCTTAATGGGGTGTCCAACGATGCTATTCGGCTAAGGCTTTTCCCCTTCTCTTTCAAGGATAGAGCTAGTGGTTGTTTGCAGAATGAGGCATTTACACAGGGCGCTGTCTCAAAGGCTTTTCTCAGCAAGTACTTGTTGAGTTAAAAATACTGCAAGTGCACGGCGTAACTGTAGCTAGCAACCGGCAAGTACGGGTCGTGTCCGCGAGGAACTTGCTTCCAACTACTAGAACTAATCTAACAACTCAAGTTACGCAATCACAATTGGAGTTTTGGAATTAAACTAGGAGAATGATGACAACTAAAAAGGTGAAACGAACAGCAGAAGAGTAAACACCTAGGTTGGAATTAACAGCACGAGTATGCTAGTGTATCAGTTACTAGCCTACCAAACATTCCCAAGCATGCATCACAAATGGATAGATTGTCAATTAAATCCATCTCCTTCTGCTCTCAAGGGTCGAAGACTAATCCTAGAACTACAGTTGCCTATTCTCATGGGACTCGAAGTTGAAGGATTATAAGGTCTACAATCTCAAATCCCAATTAGGATCTTAATTATTTTCATATTAAAACCCTAATCGTCCACTAAGTCGCACTAGGTAAAGGTTTTGTCTCTCAACGCTCCCCTAAATCTTAATGAGGAGGATGAATGCTCTTTTGAACATTTCATCGAGCATGTGGCGTGCATAGTAGAATTCACAATTACAAAACAAAGGGAAAGCGGGAATTGGGCCAATTCATGATTCAACCATATATATTCAGCGTTGATCCCAACTTAAGTTAGAGGATTTATCCTACAATCATGTTTTCAACAACAACCACAACATTCAATTTAATAACCATGAAAAACCTCAAAATAATCAAGAATAAGAGAGGAGAGAGAATTGAGAGAAAAGAACCTGAAATTAATCGAATGAATTAAAGCAGAGAAATCATCAATCCAATAGCGTAATTTAGAAGCAAAAGTGAGAATTCTAAACGAAAACCTAAAAGTCACCTAAAACGAGTTTTGGGAAAAGAAAACTGAATCAGAACCAAAACAATCCAGAAGGAAAATTTAAGTCACGACGCGGAACGGGGGTGGTACGGTCGTGCCCCGAGGCATGCCAAAACTTTGCCAGAAACCACCCAAAACCGCACAAGTGGCACAAGTGTGCCACTTGGCACGACCAGACCGTGCCATGTGGCACGGTCGTGCCACTTGGTTACCTCGGCCTCTTGTGCCGGTTTTCATGGCTCGGCTTCGCTACGTGTGTTCGATCTCGTGGGACTTCCGTGCAACGCTTTTTCGCGGCTTAACTCGCCTCCTTGGCACTTCTTTCTGCTAAGTGTCATTCATCTTTCCGTCTCTTTGATAAAGTTCGTGAAAATATCGAAAGATGCTATATGAGTAAAAAGTACGCTAAAGGAGGTTAATTCGACCCTTCTCTTAGTAAGATTGAGTATGAAAACACTGAGAGAAGGGGTCAAATAGGAGCTAAAAATGGGACAAAATAGAGGTTCATCAAGCTCCCATGCTTATCTCTTGCTTTTCCCCAAGCAAGACTACGCTATGAAAGATCAGGGAGGATGACAAACCTCTCAACACACCCTCTTCAGGCAAGGGACGAATAATCAATAATTCAAGTTAAACTACGCATTAGAGATGCGCAAGTCAAAGTGTGAAATAATTTAAATGTAGCACACACACTTCCTTCCATGAATCCCCATACCCAAATGCAATGTATCAAATGCCCTAGTATCGAAGCATATAACAAGACAGGACCTTCCTTGATGAGTGGTGAGTAAGTAGGACTGGTAGATCCTCACTTTAGGATAAAGTGGAACACTCCCCTTAATGTGTTTGGAATATGTAATAAGGGTGCACTCAATACTCTACCCAATCAAGCAACTACCACAAGCTTGGTAGAGTTCTTGATTCTCCACCACCAAATGCAAAGTGCAAAATGTAAATCATGAGGACTTATAAAGGGATGTAATGCGGTCAAAGGTAAAGGGTGAAAAGTGGAATAAATTTGGGAAGAGTTGAGCTAATAGTCAAAAGGTTAGGGAGCAAAAAACACTTCCACAACTAATGTTAGAACAACAACTTCACACCACAATTAAAAATTTAAGCAATAAACCCCACAAAAACCTTAAGGGAGGAATTTAGCAATCTCATTGTCACACTCCCATACCAAACACCTTATTCATAACTTTTCTTTTTTTTTTCTTTTTTCTTTCCTTCTTCATTTTTCTTTTCTTTTCCTTTGCTTCCTCCTTTTTCATTCATTTCTATTTCTTTTCTTTGAAAGGAGAAAGACATGTGAATGGCATGGGGAACACAAACTTGAATCACGAATCCCCCCAAACAAGCCACTGATAATGTATCCAAGGTGAACTATCCTTCAAAGCAAACACAACTCAACATGGAAGTGTCGCTCTACTAGACCTTGATAAGGATATGGAGAATATCGATAGGCCAAGTGTGTAAGGGACAACAACAAAGATAAGGGGAAAGGCACAAAGGGCTAGCAAAGAGGGTAGTACATATCAATGGATGGTTTTTTGACTCATGTGGCTAAATAGAACAAAAATTGCCTCAATCATATTGACACATGCACATGTAAAATGCGATTTCAAAGAGAACAAGACCAAGTTCTAGAGATGCAATCCTAAATGAGTCACACATGAACGAAAGTACGAGACTATATATAATGAATAGTCATAAGGCTCAAAGTCTCACAGGTAAATCTACCACAATCCAACAACTTACTTCAAGGTATGTTCCACTTATCGAGGTCAATCAAGCCAAGTCACATGAATCTCAAGGGCAATATGACATACAACATAGGCCAGGGGAAATATAGATGGCGATATTAGAGCGCAATTCACAAAAGTTCACACCATAGCACGCCACACTTCAACACACAACTCAACCAGATCAATCAATCATCACCCCTTGTGTTCTCTTCATAAGAGGAGTTTTTGCACACATTTATTTAAAAAGTAATAAATCTAACTAAGAAAGCGGTAAAAGATATAAGGGGAAACGAAGAGAAGGGCAAGAAGTAGTACCTGGAAATCTTAAGGACGCCCAGCTCGATCACTTCTCCTTTTGAGATACAAAATCTAAACTATATGCTCTAAACTACACGCTCTGATAAATGAAAAATGTAAGAACAATCCTAGTGAAGCTATATGAGGTCCTATCTATATGATGCGAATGCAAGTGATGTCTCATCCCGCACCCCAAGTCCACAATCTCACCTAAAAAGCTATAAGCGCACCCCCCATGATTGAGACTTTCATTTTCCTCATAGAGAAAGCCAAGGGAAAGGTAGAACCAATGGCGGCTAGGGGAAAAGAAGGGTAGGTGGGCGGGGAAAGAAAAACATCTTTATCTTTTTTTTTTTTGAAAGCAGGTAAATGCTTGGGGTGCCTCCTAAGAAGCGCTTGTTTAAGGTCCTTAACTTAACCCTTACCTCTAAATAGTAGATGGTAACGATGCGAGAGGTGGCCTGGGGTGGGTGTAGAAATGTGAGGTAAGATCCTCTACCTCCCCAGGATAAGCAGAAGCGGTCGCGAAATGAATCGGGACGGCCGCAGAAACAGCAGAAGAACCTTCAAACAGTATGTAGAGTCCCCCATTTCCATCAAATATCAACCCCAGGAACAGCATCGAAGAGGGAAATGGGGATAAGCTCATCAGAAGGTGAGGAAAGGGCAGGCACTAAAGGCGGTGCGGGGGGAGAGAAACTAAAGTCCACCCTTTCCCCACACGATTGGAAGGATAGAGTGCCTGCCTGAACATTAATCACTGCCCCGGCGGTCGTAAGAAATGGGCGACCTAAGATGAGTGGGGCCGGAAAGTCCTCATCCATGTCAAGAACAACGAAATCGCGGGGGATGAGGAACTTGCCCACTTGGATCGGGACATCCTCCAGAATGCAGACCGGCTACCTAGTGGAGCAGTCTGCTACCTGAAGAGGCATGCGGGTGGGCATGAGGTCCCGTAATTACAGCTTCTTGTAGAGAGAGAGCGACATGAGGCTCACGCTGGTGCCCAGATCACAAATGGCTCTCTCAATCTGCGTATCCCCTATGCAGCATGGGATAGAGAAACTGCCAGGATCCTACAGTTTCGATGGCAATCGCTTCTGTAAGAGCGAGCTGCATGATTCGCTAATGGGGGCCATTGAAACTTCCCCAGGTTTGCCCTTCTTGGACAGAAGCTCTCTCAAAAATTTCAAATGAGCAGGTGCTTCCTTGAGAGCTTCCAGGAAGGGGCTACTGCCATAGATTCGGCGTAGAGTCTCCAGGAATCGCACGAATCAAGGTTTAAGATGGGATAGCTTGGACCATGCCAAGCGCTGAGAGAAACGCACTGGGGGCTAGTAAATGCGAGCGGGGGGTGGAGGACTAGGCTCTCCAGCAAAACTCAGATTCTCTGCTGTCCTCTGCCCCTCTGATCCTGTAGAATCAGGAACTGAAACTACCTCCTAGAGAACCATCATCGGGCTTTCCTCTAACCCCTCGCTCATCGTAGAGATGGCATTGACGTGACCACAGGGGTTAGTCTCGGGCTGGCTTGGGAGATGCCCCTGAGGCCGAGACAGGTGGCTCACCTGTTGAGTGAACTGTGCGATTTAGGCATCCATTGTCTTCTGATGGGCAGCCATGGTATCGAGCCAGGAGGTCAGTACATTAATCGATTCACCAAGATTTTCATTGGTCTTGGTCTGAGTCACTATGAAGCGCTTCATGAGACTCTCCAGATGTGATGTGGGTTGAGGAGGTGGAGGGGGTGGAGAAGGGTAGGGAGTTCTGTTGTGGAAACCAAGTGGCTGGATAGAACTCTGGGGGTGAGGGTTGGGATTCTTGTAAGGAGGATTTGGGTGACTCTTCCAATCCTGGGTATAAGTGGTGGGGTAAGGGTTACTTTGTGGTGGTAGGTTGTAATTGTGGAAAGCGTTGACGTGTTCAATGCTAGGGGGAGCATTGTAACACTCAATGGAGGTATGTCCCTATACACCACAGGTCTCACAGTATACCTATGCCCCTATTGATGGCCCCACAGAAGTGACTGAGAGGGTGGCCACTTTGTTCAGGTGCTGTGCGAGGGCATCCACCCTGCTTGCTAGGAGCGTCACAGCGTCCACCTCATGTCTGTCACCACCCCTCCTGGGGGTGGCTCTTTCACTCAACCAGTGATAATTGTTGAAAGCCATATCTTTCGACAATGCCTTTGCTGCTTCAATAGACTTTCCCATGAGAGCGGCCCCTGCTGCGGCATCGACAGAAATCTTCACTAATCACTCCAACCCATTGTAGAAGGTTTGGATTAGGAGCCAGTCAGGAACTCCGTGGTGGGGGCATTGCCGCTGGAGGTCTTTAAACCTCTCCCAGGCCTCGTACAGGGACTCTCCATCCTACTGGGTGAAGGAGGTAATGTCCGTCCTCAGCTTGGCAGTCTTGCCAGGTGGGAAGTATTTGCTGAGGAAAGCCTTTGAGAGAGCCTCCCAGGTTGTGAACGAGTTGGGCTCCTTGCTCTGCAGCCAGTCACTGGCTCTATCCCTCAGTGAGAATGGAAAGAGCCTCAGTCGAATCGCGTCGGTGGTCACCCCATTGAGTTTGATGGTGTCACACCTCGCGAGGAATTTGCGAAAGTGCACGTTGGCGTTGTTACAGCGGTGGCCGCCGAACTGGTCCCTCTCTATGAACGTGATAAGTGCGCGACTGAGCTCGAAGTTGTTGGCTTTGACTGTCGGGTTCACAATAGACAATGTGATACCCGACGCCTGTGGCAGGACGTAGTCGCGCAACACCCTCTGGTCTTACCCTGCCATCGCTGCTTTCGCTTTCTTCCTCCTTCTTGCTTCTCCGCTACGCCTGCGTGCTGCTGCTTCTATCTTAGGATCCAATGGGATAAGGTCTTAATACCTTTGACTCCTTCTGCTCATACACAAGCAAACAATCCCACGACATAAATAGTTTCTAGCAAGAAGAGGAAGAATTATAAACTAAAACGATAGAAAGAAAAGAAATGTCTAGTCTAGAGTATTCGAATCAGTTCTAATATTGGAAGGTGCAAGTTCCCCGACAACAGCGCCAAAAACTTGTTGAGTTAAAAACACAGCAAGTACACGACGTAGCTGTAGCTAGCAATCGGCAAGTACGGGCCGTGTCTACGAGGAACTTGCTTCCAACTACTAGAACTAATTTAACTACTCAAGCTAGGCAATCACAATTGGAGTTTTGGAATTAAACTAGGAGAATGATGACAACTAAAAAGGTGAAACAAACAGCAGAAGAGTAAACACCTAGGTTGGAATTAACAGCACAAGTATGCTAGTGAATCAGTTACTAGCACTACGAAACACTCCCAATCATGCATCACGAATAGATAGATTGTCAATTAAGTCCATCTCCTCCCTCTCTCAAGGGTCGAAGACTAATCCTAGAACTATAGTCGCCTATTCTCATGGGACAAGAAGTTAAAGGATTACAAGGTCTACAATCTCAAATCCCAATTAGGATCTTAATTATTTTCATACTAAAACCCTAATTGTCCACTAAGTCGCACTAGGTAAAGGTTTTGTCTCTCAACGCTCCCCTAAACCTTAATAAGGAGGATGAATGCTCTTTCGAGCATTTCATCGAGTATGTGGCGTGTACAGTAGAATTCGCAATTACAAAACAAAGGGAAAGCGGAGATTGGGCCAATTCATGATTCAACCATACATATTCGGCATTGATCCCAACCTAAGTTGGAGGATTTAGCCTACAATTATCTTTTCAACAACAACCACAACATTCAATTTAATAGCCATGACAAACCTCAAAATAATCAAGAATAAGAGAGGAGAAAGAATTGAGAGAAAAGAACCTGAAATTAATCGAATGAATTAAAGCAAAGAAATCTTCAATCCAATAGCGTAATTCAAAAGCAAAAGTGAGAATTCTAAACGAAAACCTAAAAGTCGCCTAAAACGAGTTCTGGGAAAAGAAAACTGAATAAAAACTGATCAGATCCAAAACAACCCCAAAGGAAAATTTAAATCACGATGCAGAACGGGTGTAATAGTCCGACCCTAAAATATGTTTATCAATTTTATTCCATTTACATCATTTCTTTTTATTATCCCAATTGGACATTTAATTGGACATTTCTAAACGGGCCCTCACTTTCCAATTCGGGGCTTTCTTCTAATCAAATTTTGGAGATTGATTTAGGCCTTGATATTTATGAATTTAACGATTTAATTCTTTTCATGGCACCCCAACCATTTAATCTCGAGTTAAAAAAAAATTGCAAGCACACTCGGTTTCAGTTCTTTTTCTAAACCCGAGCCCGTTTAAGGCCGATTTCAACCCAACAAAGCTTGACCTTTATTTGTTTAGCTAAACTCTCTTAATTAAGCCTTAATTAAGCTTAAGATTATTGACTTTTTCACTTTCATTTTCAGCGAAGTAAAAGCCTCATATAAATTGCAAAAATTTTCATTTAACTTCATTTATCACCAAGCATTCAAGACACTTTCTCTTTCTTCCCGCTCCACTTATAGGTCCTGAAATGCTTCAAGAGACCACTGAAATAATAAGAATGAGAATGATTGTAGACCACTGAATTTCAAGCGGGCCCAAATAACTTTTCAGTGAATTTTTATCAGTACAGGGGTGCATGTACGGAGCTTTGGCTCACAGTTCAAAATATTTTTATGTTTTGTTTTAGAAAAATGTGCAGTGAACCGCCCTCAGGTGGGCAGGGAGGACGAAGGCGATAAAGGAGACGGGACCTTCCATGTGATTGGCGGTGTGGGAGAGCTAAGATGCTATCTTATTATATTGTGATGTGTTTTGGAGTTTCAACTGTATATTCGAACTGAATTATGTATTTTGGTGCCACAACGGTATTTTTGGACCAAGTTATGTATGTAGTGTAACCCTTGGGATGTACATCCATATCTGTATATATTCTTTTTCTAGAAAATTTGGATTGCAAGGACACAAAAGCTGTAAACACACCCCTGCACGTCTACAACTTTTACACATCAATATTAAAACTAGCAGCAACGGGTAGTTTTCCTCATATGGCTTGAGTTGTCGAGAGGCATAAGCTACTACTTTGTCCTCCTGCATCAGTACGCACCCCAAACCATTCTTCGAAGCGTCACTATAAATAGTATACTCCTTTCCTTCCATTGGTAACGTTAGGATTGGGGCGGTAGTTAGTCGCTGTCTTAGCTCTTGGAAAGCTTTCTCACACCTTTCAGTCCACTCAAACTTATTCACCTTCTTCAGTAGATTGGTCAGTGGTGAAGCTATTTTCGAAAAGTCTTTAACGAATCTTCGATAATAGCCTGCTAAACCCAGAAAGCTTCTAATCTCTGTGACATTGGTAGGCCTTGGCCATTCTGTGATTGCTCTTACCTTTTGGGGGTCAACCTTAATTCCTTCTTTGGTAATCACATGCCCCAAAAATACTACTTCCTCCAACCAAAATTCACATTTCTTTAATTTGCCATAGAGTTGATGTTCCCTCAAAGTTTGCAATACTATCCGCAATTGATCAGCATATTCCTCTTTATCCTTAGAATAGATAAGGATATCATCTATGAACACCACTACAAACTTGTCTAAATAAGGTCTGAAAACCCTATTCATAAGGTCCATGAAGGCTGCAGGAGCATTAGTGAGACCAAAAGGCATCACTGTGAACTCATAGTGACCATACCTGGTCCTAAACGCTGTCTTAGTAATGTCCTCAGGCTTAATCCTAAGTTGATGGTATCCTGACCTCAAATCAATCTTAGAGAATACTCCTACTCCTTGTAATTGATCAAACAAGTCATCTATTCGCGGCAGAGGGTATTTGTTTTTGATGGTCATCTTGTTCAACTCCCTGCAGTCGATACATAGCCTTAAGGTTCCATCCTTCTTCTTGACAAACAATACTGGGGTGCCCCATGGTGACACACTTGGCCTAATAAAGCCCTTCTGTAACAACTCATCTAGCTGAATCTTTAGTTCCTTAAGCTCAGTTGGGCCCATACGAGAAGGGGCTTTAGAAACAGGTTGAGCTCCAGGAACTAATTCTATTCCAAAATCAATTTCCCTCTGCGGGGGTAATCTTGGTAACTCATCAGGAAAAACATCTTCAAATTCACAAATTACAGGTATATTCCCCGCTTTCTCTTCTTTTGTTTGGGTGTCTATAGCATAACACCAATATCCAATACACCCTTGACATAACAGCTTACTTGCTTTCATAGCGGAAATCAAAGAACAAGATTTTGCCACTTTCTACCCATAAAAACACACGTTTCTCCCTTTTTCATCTTTCAAGATAACCTTAAGATCTTCACAGTCAATTTTGGCTCCATAAGTGTGCAACCAATTCATCTCCAAAATGATATCAAAATCAGACAAGTCAAATTGAATCAAATTCACAGGGAAAGTAGTTTCACCAATGATGATGGGGACAAGTTCATAAGAGAGGGGGCACTCAATCACAGAATTATTAGGTAGCTTAATTATATAATTGGTTTCCATCCTCTTGTTCTCCAGACTCAATTGTATAACAGATCGGGTAGATATAAAAGAATGAGTGGCGCCCAAATCAAATAATACACAAAATGGCTTTGAATTTAAAAAGAGAGTTCCAGTGACTGCCGTACCAGAGGTAGCAGCTTCCTTTTTGTTCATCACAAATGCCCTTTCTGCAACTGCAGGCCTTACAGGTGGGGGTCCCTGGCGGGGCGGAGCCAAAGGTTTTACTATGCCCTTCTCTACAGCTTTCAGTCGTCGGGGGCATGCAGCGATGAGGTGTTCAGGACTTTCACACCACATACATTTGTTGGTGCCAACGCGACATTCAGAAGTGGTGTGATTTGTTCTTCCATACTTCGCACAGCGTGCTGTCACACCTGCAGGACAGCTCTTGGAGGGAACAGGAGTAGGTTTCTTCTGGTTCTGGTTCACACCCTCACTTGGTGTCCCCCGCTCAAACCCCTTTCTCTTGTGGTTGATTGGATTAAGTGCTCTTAACTCTGTTTTCACTCGTTCCACTTCAGCTGCTCGCTCATATAGTTCTTGATAAGTCAGAATGGGTTGTCTAGCTAACCGATTTCGAATATAAAAGGCCAGGCCCTCCTCAAATCTCCTCATTTTCAACCTTTCAGATGACACAAACTCAGAAACAAACCTAGATAATTCGGTGAACTTACTGGCGTATTGCATCATAGTCATGGTGCCAATCATTTTCAGCTCCATAAACTCTTTCTCCTTTTGCCTTTGGACCACAATTGGGTAAAATTTTGCGCTTAACTCGCTCAGGAATTTATTCCAGGTAAATTCAGGCCCTATGAGTTTATCCTTCACGGTATTCTACCAAATGTCAGCTTCACCAGTCAAATAATATGCCCAAATGTTTACCCTTTTTCCTTCTGGCACCTCTACCACTGTAAAGATTTTCTCCATTCCTCTTATCCATTCCTCTTATCCATTCCTCCAGTACTACTGGATCATAAGATCCATTATAAACTTTAGGATTGCGCCGTGCTACCCTATCTGCTAATTTATCCTCTTTAGGAGGGGTTTCAGCCAGTACTTGGGGAATTCACTTCATCAATTCAGTAACTAAGGTTGACCAATAACTCGAGTTGCCTAAGTTGCTAGCTAATTCAGAGGGCAATGGTGGCGTGTCACCATGTTGTGGCTCCTGGCAAGAGCCTTGATTACTCGATCCCTGGCCTTGTTCTGTATTGTCCTCTACATGAACCTACATGTTGTTATGCACTGACTGGGACATTCTGATCATACATTAAATAAAGCAATTCAAACACTAGAACCTCCAGACATATAAGATAAACATGCCCAATAAATACATGGGAGATGGCTCGAAGATTATTTCATAACTCAAAGCATCATCATTTCATTTCAAAACTGCTTACTTACATATATAGTTGCTGATTTATATACATGGCCAACAAAAGCATATTACACCTAGCTGAGTAAGCAAGACTAGCTCTGACTCCCACCGTATCACTAAACACTAAATAGCCCCTAGACACTAGGTCCGTCACATAACTAAAAAGAGGTACAGACCATGTCATCACGGTCGGAGAGGATTGGACTAACTATATACAATGTCAGATGCCCCACAAAATATAATTATCCAATCCAACCAAACCATATCTACATACAGGGCTCAAAATGAAAACCACTAGACTAACCCCTAGAACCACCTAACGATCCCTAGATGGATCGTAATCTGAGTCAGACTCATCATCAGGTTCTTCACTTGAATCGAAGCTACTCGTAGATGCCTCTGACTCGGCATTATCGACCTTCTGTTGAACTTGTGGCTCATGCTCCTCCTCTAAGTCCACCATCAACTCGTCCGCCTCTCGTTCCCTTGTTGCTCTATCCCCATCTCATCATTGTCTTGATCCTCCTCGGGATCATCCTCCTCTGGATCGTCCTCCTCTCCCTGGTGGTCCTCATTTCCAGAACTAATCACCACTACTTCTGGGGTGTCGGGGATGTCTATCACCACGTAAGCCTCCCCAGGGCTATCAAGCATTAGTGGGGTGTCTGGTGCGGGCGGGATGGGTGGCCCCTGTGCTGGTGCTGGCAGGGAGGGTGGCCCCTGTGCTTGGGCTGGGGCTACAGGTGGGGGATGGACCTGATTTAGGGAAAAGACGTGCTGAAGAGTTTCTATAGTAATTTCCCTCAATTCAAACTCCTCTCTCAACAACAGCTCCGTAGTGAGAGTCATCCAAGCCCCCTCGACCTAAAACCTAGGCCCGTCCAAGCCTGGGTTCCCTGTCATCATAAAGTCGTCGTAACGTTGTCTAAACTCCACCCACGGGCCAACCGGGGGTGAGGACCGAAGCAGTCTCTGAGCACGAACCGTAATACTGCGGAACTCAGAGTAAGGGTCCTCGGCATGTGCCTCTATACTAACATGTAGCAGTGCGATGTGAGCAATCATAGATCCACCCGGCAACATATTAATGTCGTAAGAATCCATCTAACAAAGAAAACACATATATGAGAGGCATGCATATACATAAACAAGAAGCACACGATTAGAAGCAACTTGCAGTCTAATATCGTTATTACACGCCTAATATCATTCTAGCAATATACGATAACCCCCTCACTATAACCATTCTCACCCTATAGTTTCTAACTCTACATTCCTCAAGAAAATCTCAACCTGGCTCTGATACCAAATCTGTAACGCTCCAAATATACATAATTCATTATCTACATTCACCTACTTGCATTTACCTGCTTAAGGTTATCAATAAGATATAATAACTCAATAAACAACTCATTACCGTCGTCCACAAAGGACAAGGCTTCCGTTATACATGAAAACTTGCCATAAACCAAAGTTTTTGATGGTAATCTTGTTCAACTCCCTGTAGTCAATATATAACCTTAAGGTTCCATCCTTCTTCTTGACAAACAATACTGGGGCACCCCATGGTGACACGCTTGGCCTAATAAAGCCCTTCTGTAACAACTCATCTAGGTGAATCTTTAGTTCTTTAAGCTCAGTTGGGGCCATACGATAGGGGGCTTTAGAAACAGGTTGAGCTCCAGGTACTAATTCTATTCCAAAATCAATTTCCCTCTATGGGGTAATCCTGGTAACTCCTCAGGGAAAACATCTTCAAATTCACAAACTACAAGTATACTCCCCGCTTCCTCTTCTTTTGTTTGGGTGTCTATAGCATAACACCTAAAATATTTTTATTAATTTCATTCCATTTACATCATTTCGTTTTATTATCCCAATTGGACATTTAATTGGGCATTTCTAAATGGGCCCTCACTTTGTAATTCGGGGTTTTGTTCTAGTCAAATTTTAGAAATCGATTTAGGCCTTGATATTTATGAATTTAACGATTTAATTCTTTTTCATGGCACCCCAACCATTTAATCTCGAGTTTTAAAAAAAAAAAAACACAAGCGCACTCGGTTTCAGTTCTTTTTCTAAACCCGAGCCCATTTAAGGCCGATTTCGGCCCAACAAGGGTTGACCTTTATTTGTTTAGCTAAACTCTCTTAATTAAGTCTTAATTAAGTTTAAGATTATTGACTTTTTCACTTTCATTTTCAGCTAAGTAAAAGTCTCATATAAATTGCAAAAATTTTCACTTAACTTCATTTATCACCAAGCATTCAAGACACTTTCTCTCTCTTCCCTCTCCACCTTCTCTCTACACGATAACCAGCAGAAAATCCCCCCTCCCAGCCACCTTCCAACCACCAGAAAACCACAAAACATCCACCACTTACCACCCCCAACCACCCATCTCACTCCTACAAGCATCAAGGATCATTCTTACCTCTTTTGCAAGCACAAAGTGAGTGTTCTTGTCACCTCCTATGCTGATTTTGTTTTTGATTCTTGATCTTGTTGGTTTTTGTTTCTTATTTTGGTTGTTTTAGTGATGGATTATGCTGTTTTTGTGGTATTAAGAATCATCTTGTTGATAGATTATGGTGGAGTTGAGGCTAGGGTTAGGGTTTCATCTTGGTCATGCAAGCTTCTTGTTTAAGTGATGTTTATTGCTTGTTTTATCCTTGTTTTTGCTTATCTCTTAATATATTGAAGTTTGTTATGGTGTTTATGGTGTTTTGAAAAGTTGGGAGTGAGTTCAAAGTGACCCAAAGTTAGGGTTTTGTCTAAAATGCAAGATTCGGATCAACTAATGGTAAATTTGAGGTGTGTGTGTATATGTGACTAGAAAAGGAGTTTTATTTGATATGAATATGAAGAGGAATTATGTATGATGTTTTTGTATGAGGTTGAGATGTACCAAAGTGTGTTTACATGCTCTTAAGAAGGAGTTTAAGTTGAGGATTGGTGTGAAAAGTGAGAGAACCCACTCAATCAGTGAGGCTGGAACCTATCACTCCAACACAACGGGGTTCTACATTTCCTCCTATATAAAGCCTCAAATGGGGCCATTTTGATGGTGGATTGATAGCTGTTGTTATAAGAGAACTCCACCAAAGGCAAGTCATCTTCCCACTTCCCTTGGAACTCCAATACGCAAGCTCTTAGCATGCCCTCCAAAATTTGATTCACCCTTTCAGTTTGTCCATCGGTTTCTGGGTGATAGGAGCTACTGAAGTTTAGTTTGGTTCCAAAGGCCTTTTGAAGCGCTTGCCAGAAGCGCGCTTGGAATCTTTGATCCCTATCTGAGACTATGTCTAAAGGGATCCCATGTAGACGGACGATCTCTTTAACATACAGTTGGGCTAGTCTTTCAACTCCCCAAGTATCCTTAATTGGCAGGAAATGAGCCGACTTCGTGAGTCGATCAACTATGACCCAGATAGCATTCTTTTTCGAGGTAGAAAGGGGTAAACCCATAACAAAGTCCATCGAGATTGAATCCCACTTCCACGTGAGAATTTCTAAGGGTCGTAGTTCACCCATAGGACGTTGATGCTCTGCTTTAACTTTCTGACAAATTAGACACTTATCTACATATTCTGTAACGTCCTTCTTCATGTTATTCCATCAAAAATATTGTCTCAGATCTTTGTACATCTTGGTGCCTCTTGGATGCACTGAATAACGAGTATTGTGAGCCTCTTCCAAGATCTGCTTTCTTAATTCACCATTTTTGGGCACACATAAGCGATTCTGGAACCGCAGAGTCCTATCCTCGTGTACTACAAATCCTAGAGACTTTCCTTTCTCTAAATTGTACTTTAATCTTTGGAGTTCGGGATCACTTTCCTAGTTCAGACGAATTTCTTCCACTAGGGAAGACTGTACAATAAGTGCTGATAATTGAGCATTTGTTTGCCCGTGGGATACCAATTGAATCCCCAAGTCCTCAAGTTCTCTTAAGAGATTCAATTGAGTAATCACCACAGTGTTCGAGCTATGTTGCGCCTTCCTACTCAGGGCATCTACCACCACATTTGCTTTACCAGGTTGATATTGAATCTGCAAATCATAATCTTTAAGCAACTCAAGCCAACGCCGTTACCTCAAGTTGAACTCCTCCTGCGTGAAGATATACTTTAGACTTTGATGATCAGTATAGATCTTGCACGATACCCTATGTAAATAATGTCTTCAAATTTTCAATGCAAAGACCATAGCTGCTAACTCCAGGTCATGGGTAGGAGTATTATTTCAGTGGGAATCATGCAAGGACACAAAAACACTGATTGAGTGGGTTCTCTCACTTTTCACACCAATCCTCAACTTAAACTCCTTCTTAAGAGCATGTAAACACACTTTGGTACATCTCAACCTCATACAAAAACACCATACATAATTCCTCTTCATATTCATATCAAATAAAACTCCTTTTCTAGTCACATATACACACACACCTCAAATTTACAATTAGTTGATCCGAATCTTGTATTTTAGACAAAACCCTAATTTTGGGTCACTTTGAACTCACTCTCAACTTTTCAAAACACCCTAAATACCATAACAAACTTCAATATATTAAGAGATAAGCAAAAACAAGGATAAAACAATCAATAAACATCACTTGAAGAAGAAGCTTGCATGACTAAGATGAAACCCTAACCCTAGCCTCAACTCTACTATAATCCATCAACAAGATGATTCTTAATTCGAAATCAGTTAGCTGGAAAACCCATTCTGACTTATCAAGAACTATATGAGCGAGCAGCTGAAGTGGAAGGAGTGAAAACGGGGTTAAGAGCACTGAATCCAATCAACCATAAGAGGAAGGGGTTTGAGCAGGGGCCTGTGAACCTGAACCAGAAAAAACCTACTCCTGTTCCCTCCAAGAGCCGTATTTATGGGTACTCTAGAACTTTTCCACCCTGCACAAGTTTATAAGAGAGGGGGCACTCAATCACAGAAGATAAATACGTGTTGGAATTTCTAGAAAAATAGGACAGTTTTTGAAATGAAACTGGTAATGATTGGCCCAGCCCAAAATTATATTTTTGGTGGATAGATAGGTCAGTGTATTAGCTTTAAAATGGCTCTTGAATCGTATTAATCTGAGGTCTGTGGAGAAAGTTATGGTCATTTTACCGAACCTGTGCAGGGTGGACTTAAAACTGACATGTTGGTGTTCTAGCCCCATTTTAGGAACCCTAGCATGGGAATCATGTTTTGTGTCCTTGATGAAAGTTTTAGAGGCCTTCCTAAGCTGTTTATATTGGATCTTACGTCTCATTTTGAGGTCGGGAGTATAAGTTGTGGATTACTCTTCCCGTACCCTCTTTTCAAGCCCTTATGCTCTAAACTCGCTACCGTGCCTTAAATCACATTTCTATGGTTTATATTATCATCATTTTGGTTTGATCTATGAACTAGTGTGTAAAAGTTCTTCATAAGCCAGTTTTATTTAAAATTATCCATTATAAAAACAAGATCGTTTCTGACCTCATGTTCCTATAATGAACTTTTGAACAGAATCAAGGCCTAAGCTTTCATTTTCTTCACTTTAGTGCATCTCATTCCTCTGTGAACTAGCATTTAAAACTTCCAGGTACGTTCATTGCCTGTATCTTCAGTAATCAGCACGTATTTATCGAAATCATAATATTTTGACAAGTACGTCAAGGAATCATTTTAATCAGTGCTTTATCACATAATTTGTGACCCTATCAGTTATCAGTTACACAGCATTGCCCTCCAGTTACCCGTGCAACTTCAGGCCAGGTCCCTCAGTTGACTTGGTAGGTGTACACCTATTCACAGATCGTAACAGTTACTAAGGGGTGCACTAACAGATAATAATTAGCAATACAGTTTTATATGCATCTCATTCCCTGTTTTCAATTAAAATGAATTACAAGCGGGCCCAAATAACTTTTCAGTGAATTTTTATCAGTACAGAGGTGCATGTACTGAGCTTTGGCTTACAGTTTAAAATATTTTTATGTTTTGTTTAGAAAAATATGCAGTGAACCGCCCTCAGGTGGGCAGGGAGGCCGAAAGTGATAAATGAGACGGGACCTTCCATGTGATTGGCGGTATGGGAGAGCTAAGATGCTATCTTATTATATTGTGATGTGTTTTGGAGTTTCAACTGTATATTAGAATTGAATTATGTATTTTGGTGCCACAGCTGTATTTTTGGACCAAGTTATGTATGTGGTGTAACCCTTGGGATTTAAATCCATTTCTGTATATAACTTAATGGTTTGAGTGATTATGATGGTGAATGCCCCTTTATAGGGTAACCTTTGGTTTATGGCAAATTTTCATATATAACGGAAGCCTTGTCCTTTGTGGACGGTGGTAACGCCCCTTCATTGAGTTATTATATCTTATTGATAACCTTAAGCAGGTAAATGCAGGTAGGTGAATACAGGCAATGAATCATGTATATTTGGGGCGTTACAACGGGGGTGGCACAGTCGTGCCCCGAGGCATGGTGGCACCGTGCCAAAACTCTGTCATAAACCACCCAAAACCGCGTAAGTGGCACGGGTTTGCCACTTGGCACGGTCATGCCATTTGGCTGCCTCAGCCTCTTGTGCCGGTTTTCATGGCTCGGCTTCACTACGTGTGTTCGATCTCGTGGGACTTCTGTGTAATGCTTTTTCGCGACTTAACTCGCCTCCTTGGCACTCCTGTCTGCTAAATGTCATTCATCTTTTCGTTTCTTCGATAACATTCCTAAAAATATCGAAAGATGCTATATGAGTAAAAAGTACGCTAAAGGAGGTTAATTCAACCCTTCTCTTACTAAGATTGAATATGAAAACACTGAGAGAAGGGGTCAAATAGGGGCTAAAAATGGGACAAAATAGAGGTTCATCAGTACTTTGCCCCAGGCAAAACTATTAAGCTAAGTGTTGGCATCACTTCTTTCACTCGGCATGATGGGGAGTTTTTACATCAAGCCTAGGAGAGATTTAAAGACCTTCGATTGTAATGTCCTCTCTATAGTGTTCCTGATTGGCTTTTAGTCCAAATCTTCTATAACGAGCTAGAATAGTCAGTAAAAATTTCAGTAGATACTGTAACCGGAAGTGCTCTCATGAAAAAGTCTATAGAAGTGGCAAGGGATTTGTTGGAAGATATTGCTTCTAACATTTATCACTAGTCTAGTGAGTGGGCTACCCAAACAGGAATAGTGGCAAGTATGAGTTTGATGTTATGGCCTTTTTGGCTAGCAGAGTGGATGTATTAGCACAAAGTCTTGACAGAGTTGGTGTTTCTCTTACTTTAGGTGGGCCTTACTCTTCAGTTAGAGCATATGTTGTATATAAGACTTTCGCTGTATAACGGCACACATCTATTGACTGCTATAATGGTTCTTCCAATATCAACCATGTTAATGACTTGTAGAGTTACAACCCACTACTACAAAACAACCCCTACTCCAACACCTATAACCCTGGATGGAAAATGACCCTAACGTTTCCTACAAGAACTCTAGCTTTCAAACCTAGAGTTCTATACAACCATCTGGGTTCCGGTATCGAGCTCTCTATAATCTATAGCCTCATCCCCCTTTAGAATTTGTATGACCTGGAGCTTCTTATGGAGTTTTATTATGACTCAGACAAAGATTAATGAAAACCTCGATGGGAATATCATATCGATTAAGTGCAGGTCGAACAGCATGGCTTCCCACCAAAAAATACGGATAGCCAAATTACATAGATAGCTCAATAGGTTAGCAGTTTATCTTGACCTTAGAGGCATCTACTAGGCTAGCCTAAGTCAAATCGCAAGGGCCATGTCAATGTAGTGTCTGTAAGGGGTGAAAAGTTAGTAAAGATTTTTTTGATGAATACTTTAGGAGGTAGTTTCAGTTCCTATTTTATAGGGATAGATGGGTTAAAGAAGGGAGAGAGTCTAAGTCTAGATGAGAAAGGTGACCATCTACCTCCAGTTCGCCCCTTCTAGCCACTTCTACCATTCCCTTAAAAGTTGGTATTATCAAAACTTGAGCCCAAGTTTGTTAGATTCTTAGATGTGCTAAGAAATATCTACGTCAATATCCATTTCTTAGAGGCTCTTAAGGAAGCACTGTTCTACCTGAGATTCTTTTAGAGAGCTTCTTTACAAGAAAAATAAGCTTGAAGGGAGTCGCAATGTCTCCCATAGGAGAGGTATACAACGCAATACCTTATAGCAAGTCACCATCCAAGATGCAAGGTCTACATAGTTTGACCATTCCTTGTTCTATAGGGGACTTACAGATTGAGAAAGCCCTTTGTATTTTGAAAGCCAGTGTCAATTTAATGCCCTTCTCTCTCTCTCTCTCTTTCTCTCTGCATGAAGCTTCAGCTATAGGAATTGAAACCCACTGACATGACTATTCATTTAGCAGATCGCTCCATCAGGCTCCCTGTAGGTATTCTCAAGGACAATTCAGTTGAAGCGGGTAAGTTCATCATCACATAGGACTTTGTAGTTATGGACATGAATGATAGCTCTTAGGTCCCTATCATCTTAGGAAGGCCATTCCTAGCTAATATAGAGGCAGTGATTGATATGTCGGAAGGAAGGATCCCTTCCAACTTTGTAGGGCGAGGGTAGCCCCTCTAGTTCCTGCAGTTCCTGCATTTCCTGCAACCCTTATAATTCCTATTACTCCCCTAGTTGTTTCTAGGATCGAGGTGTTTGATGGTGACAGGATTCCCCAAAGGAAGTTTTCTATCGCATTTGAGTCACCTTCACCGATCTTGGCTAGTTTTGAAGGCACTTTTGCATGTTCCAGGATGGTGGAGGTACTATTCTAATTCTTTCACTTCCCTCCTTATCACCACCATCTACTGCCTAAGGTTAGGATTAAGTTAAGGGTCATAAACAAGCGCTTCTTGGGAGGCAACCCATGTATTTAATTGCATTCATTAAAAAAAAAAAAATTAAGTGTCACTCCTTCCTTTCCCCTATTCTATCATTTTCCCTTTTATTCTACAAGTGTTTCCCTTTCCCTTATTCCCTTGTGTAACCTCTTCATTTATGACAATGAAAATCTTAAACATAGGGCGAAGAGTGAGCTTGTAGCTCTCCAGGTAAAATTGCGGATTTT
This sequence comes from Carnegiea gigantea, assembly GCA_029747015.1. Taxonomy (NCBI): domain Eukaryota; kingdom Viridiplantae; phylum Streptophyta; class Magnoliopsida; order Caryophyllales; family Cactaceae; genus Carnegiea; species Carnegiea gigantea. Next base: position 323,086 of record JAKOGI010000563.1, on the reverse strand, counting down.
GGAATGCTGTTTGAATGATGTCTCTTGCATTTACATCATATAGATCAGACTTCATGTAGTTTTATTAAGATTGTGTTTGCATTTTTCATTTATCAAAGCACATGGCTTAGAGCGTATACTTTAGGTGTTGGATCAAAAGAGGAGAAGCGATCGAGTTGGGCATTCATAAGCTTTCCAAGTACCCTCTTGTGATGATGATGCAAGATGTAATAGTTGATTGACTAGTAACGATTATGTATCAAGGTGTGGCTTGTCTTGGTCTAAATTTTCTGAAATTTTATTGACATTGCCATTTAGGATTACATGCCATTTGCCCTTGAGATTCATATGGTTTGGATTTGGTTGACCTTGATAAGTGGCATATCTTGGACTAAGTTGCATTGCCTATGGTAGATTAACCTATGATATTTTTGAGCCTAATAATTATTCATTACATATAGTCTCATAGTTCCATTCCTGTGTAACTCTTCTATGATTGCATATCTAGAACTTGGTTTGATTTTCTTGAGATCACATTTAGCATGTGCATATGTTGACATGATTGAGTATTCTTTATTTCACATAGCCTCATGAGCCTAAAAGCTACTCACTAATGTATGATATCTCTCTTGTTAGGCCTTTGTGACTTTCTATATTTTATTATTGCACCCATATTTACTACACCATTGGCATGCGCATAATTCTCATACCCTTGCCCAAGTCTAATAGACAACACTTTTACAATCAAATGAGCACATTTTGAGGGCTCAATTCATCGTTTGGGTGTCCCAGATGGTGGTTTGTGATTTGAGCGATTATGAGTTGAAAATTTGTATTTCCTATGCCATTTACACATATCTTGGTTTTACTTCCTCAAAAAAGACTGATAAAAATGAAAAGAAAAAGAAAAAGTGAAAAGAAAAAAAAAAGCTATCAATAAAGTGTTTGGCACAGTGATTGAATCAATAAGTTTGTATCAACTCCTTCCCTATGGCCTTTTGTAGGGTTGTGCTTATTTTCAATTGGGTGTAAAGTGTTTTTGCTCTCTAGTCTTTTGGCTAATAGCTTCGCTTTCCTAAAATTGATTCCTCTTCTCACCCTTAATCTTTGCCCCATTTCACCCTTTGCAAGTTCTTATGATTCACATTCATGCGTTTTGCATAGGTGGTGGAGAATTGAGAACTTTATCAAACCTATGGTGGTTTGTAGCTTAAGTATCGAGTACATTCAAGTATAACATCTAAACACATTAAGAGAAGCATTTCATTTATCCTAAAGTAAGGTTCTACCGATTAAGCTTGCTCACCATATATTAAGGTATCTATTGTCTCACTACATGATTTTAATATGGGGTACCTGGTGTGTTGCATTTGAGTAACGTGATTTATGGATGGTGGTTTATGTGTTTTATTGAAAATATTTAGGTAGCTTGATTTGAGGACCATTGATGCGTGATTGTGTTTGATTAGATTGATTGTTATTCCCTTCTTGAAGAGGGCGTGACTCTAGGTTCATCTCCTTTATTGATTATTCAAGAGTTAGTCTTGCTCGACGAAAAGTAAGAGATAAGTAAGGGGGAGTTGATAATCATCTAATTTTGTTATTTTAGTTTCTCAATTTAATCACTTCTCGTTGCCCCTTTGCTCGATTTAGCGAGGAATTATATCATATTTGCTCCTCTTCGCTCATAATTATCTTATTCGGATTAACTTCCCTTTTTGTAGGTACTTTAGTCCTATGGCTTACGATAAGCAAAGAGCGATGTTTTGGCCAAGGAGTAAGTTCAAGGAGTTAGCAAGAACATTCAAAGGTGCAAGAATAAGGTTTCAAACATTTGCATGGATAGTCAAGCATTGTTGCACGGTAGTGCAAAATTACTAAAAACGGCTTAAAAGTTGAAGAGATGCACAACTGGTCATGCACTTTAGGTGGCCATGCATTTTAGGCGGGCCATGCCTTGCACATCAATTAGTCAGAAAAACTCAAGAATTGCACAGTTAGTCGTGCACTTTTGCAGTGCTATGTGTCCCTCTTCTAGAAATTTTACACGGGTAGCCATGCAAAACTGCATGCCCACGCATTCTTGTTTTTCAGTCGGCCTAGGTTTAATTTAAAGGCAATGTTTTCAAGAGTGAGGACATCATTCTTTCATATGCTTGTCAGCAAGCTTTGTTCAAATTAGGGTTTAGGTTTATATCAATAAGTACTTTGCCAATTTGAAGTTTACAGTTGTTGGATTTGAGATTTATAATTCATTTAGATTTTCAGTTCCTGAGTTTGTTCTCTCGACCTCTTTTTCTCTATTGTTGATTGTTTTAGTTCTTATTAGTATGATGTCTTCTAATTGTTATGTTGTAGTTTTCATTAAGTTTAGTGGCTAAATCTCCCAATCTCAGTTGGGATTAATGCCAATTATGCCTAATTGAATCATGATTTAGCCCCAACCTTTGTACCATGTTTATATTTTTGAATTTTACTTCGCTCACCACATGTTCGATGAATTCTTGAAAGAGCATTCATCTACTTCTATTAGGATTTAGGGGAACATTGAAAGACAAAAGCTTTGCCTAGTGTGACTTAATAGATGGTTAGAATTTTGATATGAAAATAATTGAAGTCCTAATTGGGATTCGAGATTGTAGATTTTGTAGTCTTTCGACTTTTACTTCTATGAAAATGGATGACTATAGTTTTAGTATTATGCATCGACCCTTGGAAGAGGGAGGGAACGAGTTAAATTGACAATCTATTCATTCATGTTGCATGCTTGGGCAAGTTTGACGAGGTTAGTAATTGATTCGCTAGCATAATTGTGATGTTACTTCAACTCGAGTGTTTTAATCTTCTGACACATTATTTGTGTCATCAGTTGTTATCGTTTTCTTAGTTAATCATTGATCCCTCCGAACTATATTTGCCTAGATTGAGTAGTTTAATTAGTTTGGTAATTGAAAGCGAGTTCCCTGTGGGTATGACATGTACTCTTCGGTTGCTAGCTGCGGGTATGTCATACGCCTTAGGTTTTAACTATAAGAGTCCTCCATGGCCAAGCTTTTTACAATGAGTACATTTAGGTTTGTTTCCTTACCTTGATTTATTTGTTACCGTTGCTTTGAACGCTGCTTCTTATGTCATAAGTCTGCTGTCGATGGTTCTTGCAGCACTTTACTGATGTTCTTCCCTTAAAACCATCGCACAGGCTTTGTTCAAGGGAGGAAGTGATTCCATTGACATTATGTTTGATCGAGTTCCTGAACCTAGCAGTGTCTAGGCCAATCAAAAACTGGTGTGCCTTCTCAGACTCCAATCCATAGGCGAAATCCTTTGCTCCATCATACTTGCACTTTGGCACTGTTAGGTAATCATTCTTTTATTTCATGAAATAATCAATCAGTGTCATGTTATCTTGGCTTAAGAGAGCAATTTCTCTCTTCAACTTGTGAATTCGAATCCCCATGTCATTCTTTCAAATCCTCCCATATATATTCGTTGAGTCGTCTCTACGTAAGCCATTAACCTATGTGTGTTCTTGTCAATGATGTTGTAAAGCTAGGCTATCACCATTGAATTGCACTTCTCCTAGGCATAAATCTCTAGGAATGTGTTTGCTAGTTTCTCTATTATTCCATTGAGGAACACTAACTTTTCTTTGATTTTAATGCATTAGTTATAACCCTCCTACAATTTGCATAGTTGTTAATGTCAAATATATTGTGCTTATGATGTTGCCAGTATGCTCTAAGCTATAGACATATAGAGAATTTTGGGTCATTCAAGGCTGAAATTTCATGATTGGTCTCTGGTTTGTTTTTCGTTGTTTTCTTTGTCTCCTACTATTGAAACGTATTTATAGGACAAGAGATGAATAGGAAACTAGGTATTCGTTTAGAGGGATAGACTCTGATACCTGGACAAATTTTGTGTTTAGGAGAGAATTTTCCCTTGGCTCTTTCTCATTCATTGACATTTTATTTAAAGATGGAAAAAATCAATTACAAGTCAAGTTCTAGAAGGACTCAAAGATTGTAAGTAAATACGTACTCAAATCGATACAATTAGGATAAATTAAACCAATAGAATCCTAGCTGAGTTCTATCTCCTATTAAAAGCATCCTTACTTCCAGCGATATATTGTCCACAAGTAAACGTTAATGGAGATATACATCAATTTCGACTATTAAACATTCCTATGACAATAATTAAAAGAACTAACAAAGTTTTTATCGACTAACTGAAGGATTTTTTTTTGGGTGTTTGTATAAATCAAAGATTTTTAACATTATTATTCTCACCTTTGATGTACTAGAGGCCAATATCTTGCCTAATATGAAAGCATTTAACATCCTAACTTTTGGGGCATTTATTTCATCTACACAACTATTAAATCAAACTAGTTTGTGCATGTGCGTTGCATGGGATATTTTAGTATTAGATAGATATTTTTAATAAAACCAATTATGTATTGATTTTCCCTTTGGCTAAAGAAACATGTGAATTTTTTTTATAAAAAAAGTCTTATAACAGTTGGGGCAAACTCATGACAAATCAAAATAAATTATATAATATAATTCATCCCACTATTTCTAAGTATAAGGTTAGACAAACATAAATTAATCAGGGAAATAAAACAAAATATTCTAATAATTATACAAATGAAATAAATTTACAAACATTTAATCAATGTTGTAATATTATACTTCAATCACTATAATACTTGCTTTTGATGCGAACGAAGCATGAAGGTCTGACCTATGCTTAACTCGAACTTAGGTATCTGGTGACAACTTTTAAAAATTTTATCAGTTGAGCTGACTGACACCCACAAAGGTCATAATAAACATATGAAAAGGTGTGACTATTCATGAAGACTATATAAGTTTCATATCAATATAATATTCATCTAAAAATTTGTAATTTGTTTATTCATGATCAGATAACATTTTGGAGATAATCTTACCACTTAAGATATATAGAAATATAGAATGGTCCTAGTTAATTGCTTAAAGGAAATTATATGACATATATCATCTTCTAGATTGATATATATTAGAGTTTTTCTTGTTTGATTTTTTCTTTTGTAATTCTTTCAGAGTTGGGGTCGAAGTTTTATGTTAGGACTTAATACTCAAACCTTTTTTAAAGCAATATTTTTGGTGAGTTTTTTTTTTTCTTATTTCAAGTAATTATTCTATTTTTTTGAGTTGTTTCAAGTAATCAGTTTTGTAAACCATGTAATGAGAATTTTGTATTTATACTTTTGTAATTTTTAGATGAGAAATTCTGGTTAGTATATTAGGACAAACAACAATCTTATTGTGATCAATTATATTTTCAAATACCCCTTTTTGATCCAAACCCAATGCCCCTTGTTTGATAAAAATAAATATAATATTTTTCATAAAAATATTTCCTTTGGCTAAGTAGTTACCGCTTCTTTTTGAAAGAGAAATATTTTGCTGCCTGTGTATTGATATTTATATAAATTTACCAACGGGAATAGAAAATTGATTCAATTGAATCTTTATATCAGCATTGTTTTGGGAAGATAATTGTATCTTTTAGCTAACTATAGTATCTAATCCAAAATATCTTTTTTTTTTTAGTTAAGTACATAGATTTTTTTTGGCTAAAAGTGAAGTACAATTTACTATTATCTTTCCATTAAACCTTAGCTAGAGTGACTTAAAAATATAGTTGTTATGATCATTTTTTATATTGTGCACTAGGGAAGGAGGGGGAAGGGGTGCAAAAGGTTAATTAATTAACTCCAATTAAATTTTTTTGGATACGAGGAATATTTGATCGTTGTTACCTTCAGCCCTCCCCCATTTTATTCACCCAAAAGTTGAGGAATGGGGTCAATCCCATGAGGAAACTATTATGTAGACAGACATTAAAACTATAAATTTGTCTCACTTACCACTTGAATAAATATAACAACAACTAAAAACAAATAAAAACAATCAAGGGGAAAAAGTACGAAGCATCAAGAAAACAGGAATTTGATGACGGTCCACCAGCATTGCTCATCAAGATTAATGCATTCCTGATGAATCAACTTCCTAGCTTGAAACAAAGTAACAAAATTTGTTAACATTTATCCTAAATAATTCACATCCAAACATTTGTCAAAATCACAATAACAAAATTTTTGAAGGTAGTGATGCTAGAGGAGGACATGTGAAAGGCGCAACTAGTTCAAGAGGGTGTTGCGGGAACATGGGGTGGATTGATAATAACCATGGAATTATACGAAAGTTACGGTAACTTAATTTGATCGGCTTGAAGGGAGGAATATTTTGGATGTTATTGCCTATTTTGGTTAGAATTTAAATTTTCAATTATGGAAAAGATGAAAGAAATTTAGCAATTTCACTTTAAAGTGGCAAATAATTTTCAATTATTCTGATTTTTATTAATTCAATTGGCAAATATCCTACTGGCCATTTTGGAAAGTGTGTGCAATATATGTAAGTAATACTTTTCTTCATAATATTTGCTCAACTGAGATATTATGTAGTGTATTGATTTTTAAAGAAAATGTTAAATTTTCAATTTAAATGTTAAGAAAAATGGAGGGAAACAATTCTAGAGGATGTATGTAGGCGGGATTCAATGTGGTGAAAGTGTTCTTTTGAAAAAACAAAAAACATTTAAATTATAATATAGATTTAGTTTGAGGTTCCTAATTTTATGATAATGCAACATTCTTACCAAATGTGAATCATAGCATTGGAAAAAGTGAGGGATATATATATATATATATATATATATATATATATATATATATATATATATATATAATATATATATATATATATATATATATATATATATATATATATACACACACTCGTTTTATGATAAGTTACTTGTTATGTCATTAATTATTACATCAGTGAATCAAACTATATACGACTCAATAATCCTATAAACAAAAATAAATGCCCTAGAGTCCATAATACAATGATATGGCGGGATGCTTGTTACATGCAGACGGTAATGTTGCAAAAATGGAAGGAAAACACACATTCATTTATGCTAAGAAAGTAATTAGATTATTAAACTGGTGAGTAAAAGTGCATATATCTAATGTGATATGATATAAATAAGATAAACGAATTTAATAGCCATTCCCCTTAATTAATGTAAAAATCTACATTAAATATAGAGAGGCACTGTCAAAAACTCAAATTAGTAGGAATACAATAATGAATTACAAGGTTCTTAAAGTACCGTTTTGCACTTAACCAATGAGAATGTTGTAATTACACCTCTTCGGATTCCATTACTTTGAAAATGATTGTCAAACTACGACCATATATGTTGTTGAAAACCACGATCACCATGCATGTCAGGTCACCCGCCATGGCTTCTCTAGGGGGAAAAAAAATATTGACACCCTAAGAGCATTTCCAACCTCAGTTTTAGTCTCAGGCCTGCCACATTGTAACGCCCCGCTCGAAGGGGACGGACGCGCCACCGCCGTGGAAGTCCAAGAAGGAACATCCACAAGGCAATCTAAACTCCTTAACCATACTTAGTCTGTTAATAGGCGATAGCAGCAGAAGTTCTTATAGAAATCTGACTAAAGTTCGAAAGGGTCATCTAAAACATGCATTATATACATACTTAAACCGCATCGATAATGTTCTTACACATATGTAATCCCAAAAATACATCCATACTTACATTTAATAAACTTAACTCATAACATAAATAAATAATAGGGTCTGTATTCCCAACTAAGTTCTTCAAAATTATTTCACAGCTAGCTAGCTCTCTTAATACTCATGTGGTCCCTTTTTGCTTCTAAAATCTGAAAAATGGTGAAGTCATGAGCTCCCCGAGCCCAGTAAATAACCCTTACCTTTTTCATTGTTACACTTTGCATATTAACTGGTTAACACATAATCACACAGTACACGTAACTTATGATATATAGATAGAACAGATCATATAGCATACAGAAGGCGATAAAAGAACATGCTTATATTCCAGAAATCAGAATAAACTCATATATTTCATATCCAACATGTTTCCAAACTTCACAAGTACACACATACATATGTATGTCATGGGATGGGCAATTAGACTAACTTAGTCATACTTATCCCATACCAAGTACGTTTCAAGGACTCTCATTTTCACCTAAGTCCCTAAACAAACTTTGTTGTTAGTCTATTCACTAAACTAACCATGGTTGTCCCATACCAACCATGTCCTTTGGGCTCCTAATCCTCATTGAAGTCCAAAAAAAAGCAAAGCCTGCTAAATCATACTAATGGCCTACCCGTAATCATACTTGACACATACATAAAGTATATTCCATTCAAAAGTCCATATACATTCTTTAAACACAAAATGTATTTCTTTAAACATATTTATCGATTATAATTTCATAAATATCCTGAATGATTCTTTAAATCCAAAATCAAGTCCAAATCCAAACCAAAACCAATTTAATATCGTATCCAAAGTCCAAATCCATGCCAAAACCAATTGCATAGTGTATCACATATTCTTGACTGAATGCAAGCCTCTTTAGTTGAGGGGAAATCAACTCATGACTCACATAAAGAATCATCACAACACAGGGGTGACAAATACATCCTGGTGGCCCAGTTATGGCTCATTCACATGGTGCCAACCAATGGTGGACCAGCCACAACTCATTCATATAGTACCAACAAGGCACCCAATATTCTAAAGTACGTAGAGGTCCTCAAATCACAAACTGATGAGTCACATTCATATCCTGGAGTACTAGGGACCCATATGGCTATCACATAACACAAACTGAAGAGTTAAGTGGCGAACTGGGCAGTGCCCACTCAAGGTACCAACCAACGACTCAAACAGCTTCAAACACATAGACAACTACTTCTATGGCTATAGCTCTAGAACGCTCTGTAATAGCCTCAGACAAGACATGAATCTCCTTTTCCAAAAACGTAACTCAATGAAATCATATAATCATATTTTGATTTCCAAAGAAATCCAATTCCACAATTTTAACAAAAATATAATCAAAACAAAGCATAATTCTACTCAAAATACTTTTCACAAGTTTCCAATAATTCATAACCATATTTTACTGTTACAATGCATGAAATCATCACAAACATGATAACTATTTAATTTATGCACACAAATAACCTATAATTACACCAAAAATAACGTTTCCCTCAAAAATTCGTAACTCAAAGGACACACATCCAACATGAATAAAAATTGACAAACAATTACAAAATAATATCATGCAATCACTATAATATTTTCATAATTTTATGCTGAGCCAGTAATTACCAGAAAATTCAAACAGCAATCGAACTTTGCGAACTAGAACAAGATAGTTCCATCAAAAATTTCATAACTCACAAAGTATATATCCAAAATTTATCAAACTTCACAAAGAATTGTAACACATAGTAATGAACCTACAGTAAAAATAATTTTTCTCTAACTCAATAGCTCACAATAATCCAAACACTAACTGAATTTCAGCATGAATTTATAGGGTAGATTCAATCAAAAATTTGTAACTCATAAAATAAGCATCTAAAATTCATGACAATTTACAAGAAATTGCCCAACAACATAGAGAACCTACAGTATGACTTTCAGAAGTTTTCAATGCTCCAATAATTCGTAGAAATTTGCACAGTAGCTTGGTCTCTGAAAAATCCGAAAATTCAACATAATTTCTATCATCTTGTTCATCCAATACAAGCAATCAACCCAAAAATCCAGATTCTAGCATACAAATGAACAAATTAACAGCATCATCATCAATCTACAACATCCAATTCATCCAAAACTCATAACTAACCCCGAAACTTTTAGGGGTGGGTTTCTAAATAGTGCAAGTAGTGTTCTAAACTATTAAACCCTAAAATCGAATTCATAATTTCAATTCAAAATCAATTCCTCAAATTCGAACATGGATTTTCAAAGTAATCTTTCTCTAGTCAATTTTAAGTTGGTAAAAACAAAAATTACTCACCTTGAATTGATTTCAAAATCAAAAACCTTAATCTTCTTCTCCTTCTTCTTCTTCTTCTTCTCTCCTCTCTGCATCTCTTTTGTGCGCGTGAGTATGTGTTTGTGTTTGGAGAAGGAAAATAGAAAGCCCTCCTTTTTTTTGATACTTATCACGTTGAAATTAAACCCCCCCCCCCCCCCCCCTTTTTGTGTTTTTTTTTTTTTGGTTTTTTGGGTCAAAGACACCTATTTTGACCCCTCTTTCCAATTCTTTTCTCTTTTTTTTGTACAATTACTACTAAATAAGTAACATTTTCTAATCACACCCAAAAAAAATAATAATGATAATAACGTAAAATGCACACTTATGCCTAAAATAAAATGCATACAATATACACATAATTTACATATTGCACATAATTCAAAATAAGTAACAAAAATTTCGGGGCATTACATCCTTCCCCCTTTAAAATAAGTTTCGTCCTCGAAACTTATCATCACCAAGTTTCTAATCTCAAATTACATCCATATCAAACAAAGTCATAATGCAAATCACATAAACTTGGTGTTCGCATAAAACACACGTAACTCACATAATCGCACATCATGAAACAAATAGTCAATCACATGCGCACACAAGCCCTACAGGTCAGAGGTCGCAGGATTGTTGCTTTGATACCACTTCTGTAACACCCTGCCCGAAGGGAGCAGACGCGCCACCGCCATGGAAGTCCAAGAAGGAACATCTACAAGGCAATCTAAACTTCTTAACCATAATTAGCCTGCTAATAGGTGATAGCAGCGGAGGTTCTTATAGAAATCTAACTAAAGTTCGGGAGGGTCAATGTAAAGCATGCAATATATATATATATATATATATATATATATACTTAAACCGTATCCATAATGTTCTTACACATATGTAATCTCAAAAATACATCCATACTTATATTTAATAAACATAACTTATAACATAAACAAATAATGGGGTCTGCATTCCCGACTAAGTTCTTCGAAATTATTTCACAGCTAGCAAAGCTCTCTTAATGCTCTTGTGGTCCCTTTTTGCTTCAAAAACCTGAAATGGTAAGGTCATGAGCTCCCCCGGCCCAGTGAATAACCCTCACCATCCCCGTTATCATACTTTACACATTAATTGGTTAACAAATAATCACACAGTACACGTAACTTATGACATATAAACAAAACATATCCTAAAGCATACAGAAGGCAATAAGAGAACATGCTTATATTCTAGAAATCGAAATAAGCTCATATATTTCATGTCCAACATGTTCTCAAACTTCACAAACATACACACACATATGTATGTCATAGGATGGGTAATTAGACTAACTTAGTCGTACATGTCCCATACCAGGTACGTTTCAAGGACTCTCATTTTCACTTAAGTCCCTAAACAAACTCTATTGTTAGTCTATTCAGTAAACTAACCATGATTGTCCGATACCAACCATATCCTTTAGGCTCTTAATCCTCATTGAAGTTCAAAAGAAAGCAAAGTCTGCTAAATCATGCTAATGGCCCATCCGTAATCATACTTAACACATACATAGAGCATATTCCATTCAAAAGTCCATATACGCGCTTTAAACACATAATGTACCTCTTTAAACATATTTATCGATCACAATTTCATAAATATCCTAAATGATTCTTGAAATCCAAAACCAAGTCTAAATCCAATCCAAAACCAATTTCATATTGTATCCAAAGTCCAAATCTAAGCCAAAACTAATTGCATAACGTATCACATATTCTTGACTGAATGCAAGCCTTTTTAGTTGAGGGAAAATCAACTCATGACTCACACAAAGAGCCATCACAACACAGGGGTGACAAAACACATTCTGGTGGCCCAGCTACGGCTCATTCACATGGTACCAACCAATGGTGGACCAGCCGCAACTCATTCATGTGGTACCAACCAGGCACCGAATGCTCTAAAGTACATAAAGGTCCTCAAATCACAAACTAATGAGTCACGTTCATATCCTGGAGTACTAGAGACCCATACAGCTCTCACATAAAACAAACTGAAGAGTCAAGTGGTGGACCGGGTAGTGTCCACTCAAGGTACCAACCAACGGCTCACACAACTTCAAACACAAAGACAACTACTTCTATGGCCATAGCTCTAGAACGCTCTATAATAGCCTCAAACAAGACGTGAACCTCTTTCTCCAAAAACGAAACTTAACGAAATCATATAATCACATTTTTATTTCCAAAGAAATTCAATTTCACAATTTTAACAAAAACATAATCAAAACAAAGCATAATTCCACTCAAAATACTTTTCACAAGTTTCCAATAATTCATAACCACATTTTATTGTTATAATGCATGAAGTCATCACGAACATGATGACTATTTAATTTATGCATATGAATAACCCATAATTACACCAAGAATAACATTTCACTCAGAAATTCGTAACTCAAAAGATACACATCCAACATGAACAAAAATTGCAGACAATTACAAAATAATATTATGCATTCACTATAATATTTTCATAATTTTATGCTGAGCTAGTAATTACCAAACAATTCAGACAGCAACCAAACTTTAGGCACTAAAATAGGGCAGTTCCATCAAAACTTCATAACTCACAAAGTACACGTCCAAAATTAATGAAAATTCTCAAAGAATTACAAAACATAGTAACGAACCTACAGTAAAAATTTTATAATTTTTCTCCAACACAATAGCTGACAATAATCAAAACACTAATTGAATTTCGGCGTGAATTTACAGGGTAGATTCAATCAAAAATTCATAACTCATAAAATAAGCATCCAAAATTCATGAAAATTTACAAGAAATTGCACAACAATATAAGGAACCTATAGTATAAATTTTAGAAGTTTTTAATACTCCAATAATTTGCAGAAATTCACACAGTAGCGTGGTCTCTGAAAAATTCGAAAACTCAACTTAATTTCTATCATCTTGTTCATCAAATAAGAGCAATCAACCCAAAAATCCATATTCTAGCACACAAATGAACAAATTAACAACATCATCATCAACCCGCAATATCCAATTCATCCAAAAACTCACAACTAACCATGAAACTTTTAGGGGTGGGTTTCTAAATAGTGCAAGTAGTGTGCTAACTAAACCGTAAAATCACATTCATAATTTCAATTCGAAATCAATTCCTCAAATTCGAACATAGATTTTCAAAGTAATCTTTCTCTAGTCAATTTTAAGTTGGGAAAAGCAAGAATTACTCACCTTGAATAGATTCCAAAATCAAAAACCTTAATCTTCTTCTCCTGCTTCTTCTTCTTCTTCTCTCCTCTCTGCATCTCTTTTGTGCGTGCGAGTATGTGTTTGTGTTTGGAAATGGAAAATAGAAAAGCCCCCCTCCGCTTTTTTTGATACTTATCACATTGAAGTTAAACCCTCCCCCCCCCCCTTTGTGTTTTCTGTTTTTTTTTTGGGTGTTTTGGGTCAAGACACCTATTTTGACCCCTCTTTCCAATTCGTTTCTCTTTTTTTTTGTATAATTACTACTAAATAAGTAACATTTTTTAATCACTTCCAAAAATATAATAATAATAATAACGTAAAACACACACTTGTGCCTAAAATAAAATACGTACAATGTATAAATAATTTACATATTGCACATAATTCAAAATAAGTAACAAAAACTTCGGGGCGTTACATCCTTCCCCCCTTAAAATAAGTTTCATCCTCGACACTTATCATCACTAAGTTTCTAATCTCAAGTTTCATCCATGTCAAACAAAGTCATTATGCAAATCACATAAACTTGGTATTCGCGTAAAACACACGTAACTCATATAATCACTCATCAGAAAACAAATAGTCAATCACATGCACACACAAGCCCTACAGGTCAGAGGTCGTAGGATTGTTGCCCTGATACCACTTCTGTAACGCCCTGCTCGAAGGGAGCGAACGCGCCACCGCCGTGGAAGTCCAAGAAGGAACATCCACAAGGTAATCTAAATTTCTTAACCATAATTAGCCTGTTAATAGGTGATAGCAATGGAAGTTCTTATAGAAATCTAAATGAATTTCAGGAGGGTAAATCTAAAACATGTATTATATACATACTTAAACCGTATTCATAGTGTTCTTACACATATGTAATCCCAAAAATACATCCATACTTAAATTTAATAAACATAACTCATAACATAAACAAATAATGGGGTCTGCATTCCTAACTAAGTTCTTTGAAATTATTTCACAGCTAGCTAACTCTCTTAATACTCCTGTGGTCTCTTTTGCTTTCAAACCTAAAAAATGGTGAGATCATGAGCTCCATGTGCCCCGTAAATAATCCTTACCTTCCCCGTTGTCACACTTTGCACATTAACCGGTTAACACATAATAACACAGTGCACGTAACTTATGACATATAGACAGAACATATAATATAACATACAGAAGGCGATAAGAGAACATGCTTATGTTCCAGAAATCGAAATAAACTCATATATTTCATATCCAACATGTTCCCAAACTTTACAAACACACAAAGATATATGTATGTCATGAGATGGGCAATTAGACTAACTTAGTCATACTTGTCCCATGCTAGGTACGGTTCAAGGACTCACATTTTCACTTAAGTCCCTAAACAAACTCTGTTGTTAGTCTATTCACTAAACTAATCATGGTTGTCCTATACCAACCATGTCCTTTGGGCTTCTAATCCTCATTGAAGTCCAAAAGAAAGCAAAACCTACTAAATCATGCTAATGGCCTGCCCGTAACCATACTTAACACATACATTAAGCATATTCCATTCAAAGGTCCATATACGTGCTTTAAACACATAATGTATTTTTTTAAACATATTTATCGATCACAATTTCATAAATATCCTGAATGATTCTTCAAATCCAAAACCAAGTCCAAATCCAAACCAAAACCAATTTCATATCGTATCCAAAGTTCAAATCCAAGCCAAAACCAATTGCATATGTATCACATATTCTTGACTGAATGCAAGCCTTTTTAGTTGAGGGGAAATCAACTCATGAGTCACACAAAGAATCATCACAACACAGGGGTAACAAACACATCCCGGTGGCCCAACTGCGGCTCATTCAAATGGTACCAACCAATGGTGGACCAGCCGCAACTCATTCATATGATACCAACCAGGCACCCAAGGCTCTAAAGTATGTAAAGGTCCTCAAATCACAAACTAATGAGTCGCATTCACATTCTGAAGTACCAGAGACCCATACAGCTCTTACATAAAACAAACTGAAGAGCCAAGTGGTGGACCAGGCAGTGCCCACTCAAGGTACCAACCAATAACTCACACAGCTCCAAACACAAAGAAAACTCCTTCTATGGTCATAGCTCTAGAACACAATGTAATAGCCTCAGATAAGACATGAACCTCTTTCCCCAAAAACATAACTTAATGAAATCATATAATCACATTTTTATTTCCAAAGAAATTCAATTCCATAATTTTAACAAAAACATAATCAAAACAAAGTAAAATTCCACTCAAAATACTTTTCACAAGTTTCCAATAATTCATAACCATATTTTACTGTTATAATGCGTGAAATCATCACAAATATGATGACTATTTAATTTATGCGTACAAATAACCCATAATTACACCAAAAATAACGTTTCACTCAAAAATTCGTAACTCAATGGATACACATCCAACATGAACAAAAATTGGTAGACAATTACAAAATAATCTCATGCAATCACTATAATATTTTCATAATTTTATGCAGAGCCAGTAATTACCAGAAAATTCAGACAACAACCGAACTTTGGGTATTAAAACAGGACAGTTCCATCAAAAAATTCATAACTCACAAAGTACATATCCAAAATTTATGAAACTTCACAAAGGATTGCAACACATAGCAACGAACCTACAATAAAAATTGTATAATTTTCTCCAATCCAATAGCTCACAATAATCAAAACATTAACCGAATTTCAGCATGAATTTACAGGGTAGATTCAATCAAAAATTGGTAACGCATAAAATAAGCATCTAAAGATTCATGACAATTTACAATAAATTCCCCAACAATGTAGGGACCTATAGTATAAATTTCAAAAGTTTTCAATTCTCCGATAATTCGCAAAAATTCGTACAGTAGCATGGTCTCTGAAAAATCCGAAAATTCAACTTAATTTCTGTCATCTTGTTCATCCAATACAAGCAATCAACCCAAAAATCCATATTCTAGAATACAAATGAACAAATTAACAGTATCATCATCAACCCACAACATCCAATTCATCTAAATCTCAAAACTAATCATGAAACTTTTAGGGGTGGGTTTCTAAATAGTGCAAGTAGTGTTCTAAACTACTAAACCCTAAAATCAAATTCATAATTTCAATTCGAAATCAATTCCTCAAAATTCAAACATAGATTTTCAAAGTAATCTTTCTCTAATCAATTTTAAGTTGGAAAAAGTAAGAATTACTCACCTTGAATTGACTTCAAAATCAAAAACCTTGATCTTCTTCTCCTTCTTCTTCTTCTTCTCTCCTCTCTGCATCTTTTTTGTGCATGCGAGTATGTGTTTGTGTTTGGAGAAGGAAAATAGAAAAGCCCCCTACCCTTTTTTTTATACTTATGACATTGAAATTAAACCCTCCCCCTTTTTGTTTTTTTTTTTTTTGGTGTGTTTTGGGTCAAGACACCTATTTTGACCCCTCTTTCGAATTCTTTTCTTTTTTTTTTGTTTGTACAATTACTACTAAATAAGTAACATTTTCTAATCACTCTCAAAAATATAATAATAATAATAATATAAAACACACACTTGTACCTAAAATAAAATGCGTATAATATACACATAATTTACATATTGCACATAATTCAAAATAAGTAACAAAAATTTTGGGGCATTACTCACATCAGCAAAAATTTCACATTTCTAGAAGTTGCATCCCGTCCCCTTTCCAGCCAATAGAACTTATTCCCTGACAATTGAATTAAATATTTGTCATGGAGCTCACTATTAAACATATTTTATTACTTATCCATTTAATTTTGTGTTTGTATTTTAATTTTATAACTTGTATGAATATTTTTTATTTTCTGAATAAAGGAATATTTATTTTTTTGATCGGAAAAATATATAATTTTATTTAAAATTTTTGAAAAATTGATCACTTAAATTTTATTGGTTGAGCGCACAAGAAGATAAAATAGAAAGTACAATTTAGTTAGAAACCAACACAATATGACGGGTCAACATTAAAAAATATATATATATATATACAATATGAAGGTTCGACAATATTTAGGGGAAAAAATAAATACAAGACAAAGGTTCAACTTTTTAAAAAAATACAATGCAAATGATCGATAAATAACATATGACAATGACGATTGCGATATTTGTCACGACATACGTTGACTTCATATTTCTTCAATCAAGTCTAATTAGAGACGTGTATACTGTTCAGGATCATGAACTTGTGCTGCTTTGTGAAGGTAGGCTACATAGCACGAATGATGGTCCCGTCGGACATTAGGTTACGGGGTGTTGTCCTCCACATCATATGTATATATGTACATATATGTGTATATGTGTGTGTGTGTGTGTGTGTGTGTGTATGTATGTGTATATATATATATGTATATATATATATATATATATATATATATATATATATATATATATATATATATATATATATATATATATAAGTCATAAGCAAGGTTATGCGAGTCACGATTGTCCTCGACGATCATGAGGTGGAGTACAACACATGCCTTCATTATCATTCCCAATTCAGCCTTGTCCATGTTTTAAGCAGGGCCATGGATGATAGCGAATCAAGCTTGCAGAACCCCAAATACTTTTTGGACATCCTTCCTAACAAACTTTTGATGTTCTGTGAACAATTTACCCTTGGCTCTTTGAGGAATGGAGATAGCCTTGACGATGGTCGCCCATCTTGGATAAATACCGTCGCACAAGAAGTATTCAATATTGCACTTGCAATCATTTATGACATATTCACATTTTGGAGTCTAACCCTGATAAAGCTCTTGGAAAACATCGGATCGGTAAATGACGTTTAAATTGTTGAGGCTTCCCGAGCACCCAAAGAAGGCATGTCATATCCAAAGGTCATAGGAAGCATTGACTTCAAGATCAAGGTAGGGGCTCTATATATCCCTTTTGCAAATACTTCTTTCCAACCTGATAGACAGTTCTTCCATTCCTAGTGCATACAGTCAATACTTCCTAACATACCCAAAAAGTCATAGGCTTCTGCCACTTGCAATAAAGGATGAACATCAGCTTGGGTTAGTTTTCTTAACTACCCTTTCCCAAACACTTAAATGATCTCGGTGGCAAAATTTTTCAATCATTCCATAACTGCGCTTTCACCATTATTCAAGTACTCATCAACACAATCAGTCCATATGCCATAAGCCAACATTCGTATGGCTGCGGTGTACTCAGTGAGCGGCGACAACCCACGCCTACCAAGACTATCATACTTTAACTGAAAGTACTCAAAATGGCTCTTGAGGGCATCAACTATGCAAAGGAACAAGTGCTTTTTGCATCCGAAATCTATCCGAAAATAAGTTTCATTGTAGATTGAGTCTTCAGCGAAGTAGCCTTTGTAGGGGGCAATCATGTGCTTCTTGTCGATCTCTCCTTATAAATCTTTACTTCTTTCTTGGTCTTTGCGATGATGATGAAGCCCTCTTCTGTTGTTTAATTTGTGTAATCTTCATAGCTAACTCTAATGGCTTCCGACCAGTTTCATTATTGAGAATAGTTTCCAATATCGGTGTATCATCACTAGATTCTTCTAGTGTGAAGTTCAAGCCATCTAATGAGGACGACGAAATAGATGATGAGGACGAATCACTTATTGTGGAATACCTATGCATATAAAAATAAAGTTACAAATATAAGTCAAATATAGAATTACATATATTTAACAATCAACCCATTAACATATATAAATTAATACATATTTTGAAATAACTAATTTTGAATTTATACATAACATTTTGAATTAAAATCAACGCATCAACTTAAAAATAAATATTTCATTGTACAAATAAAAGAGATTCCATTACAACTAACATTTCCATTAAAAAAAAAAAAAACATAAGCATAATTTAGCAATCATTTCGTTAAACTACAACATAGGTTTTAATCTAAGGAAGTGTTAAAATCAGAAGAAGACGATTTTTGGCGGTAGCGGCTCCTAATTTCTTGTTGAATCAAGCTATATCGAGCTTAATCTTCAGGATGCATCTTAGCAATGTTTATTCTTAAAATTCTATGCTTGTACTTCATCTCCTTATGGCATTATTCTCTTTCTTTCAAGAATTGATGTTGATCTCTTAATTTAACAGCTTTTAAAGCTGCATCCGCCTTTTTTTCTTGTGCTAGGACATATCGTGCAAACATGTTGATGTTCTTCACATTTGATGTGCATAAAGTTGATAGCTTTGTAGTCACTAGATCCAACGCCAGGTCCGCAACTTTCTCGTTCGCCTTTCTTTTGGCAGCTTTTCTTCTAATGGTGCGAATAAGCTCACCTACTTCTTCGATTCGTGTATCTTCACTGACAGGGGTTGTGGGGGAGTTGGGGTGCTAGGGGTGCTGAGTGTGTCACTCTTAAAATACGCCTCCACCTCATTTATCCTCAACTGTTTGGAAGATCTCCTGCATATTGATTGCAGAAGGTCTCCCATTTAGGTTAGTCCTTCAATAACACCCACTAATACATGAGGTCAAAGGGTCCGCCAACCATAGCAGCATAAAGATCTTGGGCCTTCTGCATAATGTCCTCTTCGTTCACACCACTTGGATTTGCCTGGTACGCCTAAGCCATATAAGCACACCACTTGGACACTAATGGAGCTGCCCGGCTCCAATGGGCACTTCAAACCTTTCCTGTTCTCTTTGTAGCTTCATTGGGGTAGTTCTGGTTGAAGGTGTAGGCCACCTTACTCCAAAAACCCGCTAACTTTTGATCCGCCCCTGTGACGGGATCCGTGCTTACATTAATCCATGACTTCACTGAGCGATGATTCTCCTCTAATGTCCACTTGGCAGGCACTGCACCACCTTCCTTATTGATGGGTTGTTGCTGGGTGGAGGATGAGGAGCATAAGAGGAGGTTGGGCTGGTAACATGGACGGAGCATTGATCCATAGCTAAAACTTTGTGGTGGGGTGTTTTGTGGTTGGGAATAATGTTAGGGGTTTTGTGGTGTTGAGTAATGTTGCCAATTCGAGGGTTGCGGGGAAGGGTTCAAACTATTTCCAAGTTCTCATTGTGAATCCTCCCCAGTTAGTAAGTGCACGTGCGATTGTATGTCATTAGAATCCATTTTATGTTCACACGTACATGTAATCAATAATTTTAATTTTAAATTATAATTTGTAAAATTCATATAAAGCTAGAGTTATATTCACAAATTTAAATCACATTTAAATTCCAATAAAATTCACAATGTAAATAAAGTCAAGCCTAATATGTTATAATTTAAAAGGAACTCAAGCATAGTAAATGTAAATCACACTTTCTCAAGTGTAGCATGTTATTTAGCATAGGAACATGTTATTTATAAAGTTAAAAGTTCATAAATTTTCAATTTAAGTTGAACTTGTTCTTTAGCATTCTAACATTTCATTTAATTTAAAAGAATTAAGGAATCTACGTAATAACGATTTTTCATTCTAACAAATTGATATATTATAACTAGTCAATTAAATTTCAACATTTTCTAATTTCAACATTTTCAATTACACATGTAAACAAATTATAAACATAAACTTCTAATGTATTTTTAAATTAAACATGCAAATCTATTGTACTTGTGAACAAATTATATTAACTTCTAGAACATATATACATATATACTAAGCATATAAACATGTTATTCAACATGTCATCCAAGTTAAAAGAATAGCACAAATTTAAATTTACTTATGTAATTTTTAATCTTAATAAATTCTTAAAATTCTAACATATTTTAAATTAAAATCTATAATTTTAAATCTAACATGTAATTATTTTAATATGTAGTTTTAAATTCTAACATAAGTATTTAAAAATTTTAAAATATAAACATATAATGAACATGAGATGTATAAAAAAAACACATTCAAATTACAACACAATTTAACAATAACTTACAAAATACTTTACTTCTTCCTTGAGTCTTCTCTTCCCACAACAATTTTTACAATTCGGAATGTTGTGGAGGAGTTGTTTTTAATTTTGGTTGTGATTCATTACAAAATATTGAGGGTATCTATAGGAAAAATTCAACCAAAAAAATAGAATCACTGCATATATCCGTTGGGCCAACGGTAACAATTTCCCAACGAATAAATCTGCCTCAAAACCCGAGCCTACAATGGTCGAATTTCAAATTTTTCTTTTTTTTTTTTTGGTGACTCAAAGCGCAACGCTCCAAGAAGATCAAACCCTTGAAATGTTGTGTTTTGATTCTGAAAAAAGACAAAAAAATTCACATGGGGCAGACTACGAATGCGGTCCCCTATGCGTTTCACTGTATCTGACACGCCAACTGCATAACGATACTTGACACGCGGGTCCCTCTTGATCGGACGTGGGTACAGGGTTGCAAATGGCCTAAGGATGGCCAACTTTGCAGGCATATGTTGGTGAAACCCCGAAGCAAAAACAATTAAACCCTGGTAAAAATGTTTGATAAATCAAAGAAAACAAACCACCGCCAAGGTTGCCCAAAAGACACCACCAACACCATGACGAGTGTTCGTTAGTAAAGCAAATAAGATTTGAAAATGGTTGGCTTCACTAGTGATACCAAAAGATACCCTAAGGGGGCAAGGTTGGTTGGCTTCACTGGTGATACCAAAAGATACCCTAAGGAGCCCAAACAGCATCGGCAATTAAGGAGGAGTTAACAGACGGGCATATCACGGAAAGGTAAAGTGGTGATGAGGAGGTAAAGCAAGTTACTATGACATAGGATAGAGAAACTAGTGGCATGGCATGTGTTAAATTTTATATCAATTGGGTAATTAACAAAGAGTCATGCATATAAGCTCAAAAAAGTTTCTAACCCAATAATCAATTGGCAATAGGTGAAGTAATTCATAAGTTTAATACTTAAATTCTTTAATTTAATCAATATGGGACAACACCCACTTTCATACTCTAACACGCCCCCTCACGTGCGGGCTACTAACAAGGCCCAACACTTGCACACCGTTTTAATCCAACGAGGACGATGACAAATCAATATCGAGCAACCCGCTCTGATACCATATTAAATTTTATATCAATTAGGTAATTAACAAAAAGCCATGCATATAAGTTCAAATGAGATTCTAACCCAAAACGAACAGGTGGAGTAACTAACAAGTGTATATACAGGTCTCGGTCATGTATCGGGTTAACTGACAGTTTGGGTCGGTTCGGTTTGGTTCGGGTGAACTTCGGTTCGGGTGAACTTCGGGTCAATCGATTTTTGAATCAATATGTTTGTCATGAAAAAATAAGTAATTTTGTAGAAAATTTCGGATCGGGTATTTGGTTCGAGACAATTCAGATTTCTGGCCTACTTTCAGGTGAGCTTATTTCGGATGTCGGGGTCGGGTATGGATTCGGGTCATTCGATTCGAGTTTCGGATTTCGGATCAGTTTTGCCATGTCCTTTTATTTTAGCTAGAATAAATGCCACCATATATAAGATCGAAGCAATAATGTTATATCTTAAATAAAATAGTATCCAATATCCCAAAAGTTAAACTATTAAGATCCAAAATTCGATAACTTAATTGAAACATGGCACTTTTTGGGGGTAGGCAGTGGTGGATCTACCTTAATAGTAGTGGGGTAAGCGGATCCCAGTTGAAAAAAATTCTCTTATATCCATATGTCAAGTTAGGGGGGAGGGAAAATGGGGAGTAGTAGTATAATGAACCCAAAAAGCTAGTGTGTGAACCTTATATAGAATTCTTATAATTGTTTTTCATTTTTGTGTTATTTAATTTATTCGTGAATATGTATAGCAGTCCATTGTTGATGTATCGCATAAAGAAAAATTTTTAAATCCTCCACTAAGAATAGAA
>JAKOGI010000563.1:282500-292500 GCA_029747015.1 Carnegiea gigantea | reverse complement strand
TTGCTTACATAACTGAAACCATGCCTGTCTAGCAAAATAGTGCATAGCCCTATTAATGGTTTATGGTTCTTTCATTTTCAATCAGAAAACCTTTTAAGATTATGGTGAGTCTACTAACTCGCAATTCAAAACAAAAAGTAATTAGCTAGCATATATTTCAAACTATGTTTCATAATTATCACCTTTAGTTGCCCTCTTTCAGTTCGTTTAAATCCTTTTAAACACAAAGAAAGAGATATAAACAAACTAAATCATTAAAACATTTTCGAGCTCGTTACTTGTTTGCTTTTTAATTTTTTAGACCTGTCCACTATTCAGTTGAGTCATTTACTAAGTAGTGTGATGATTTGGGGTCATTTTAGACCACAAATACCTTAACAATTGAATAGGCAACTGGTGAACATTTAGAAACATTTGAAATTATAAAAACAAGCTTTTGACGACCCTTTTAAAGATTTCTAAAGTTCACAGACCATTCACATAGCATCATTTAAACAACTTAAGAGGGAAGGGGTGCACAAATAGCACATTCGTATCACTTCGCAGGAACAGTTTCACCAAAATTTGCTAATAACCCAAAGGCTTCATAATCCACACGATTGCGATTAATATCAAACCAGGCTCCCTCCTCATACAATGCCAATCACAAAAACCTCGAATCGCTCATTTATTTCACCTTAGGCCATCCAACTACCAAACACGGTTCAATATCACAATAAGTCAATTGATTAATTCACGAAACCAATCATCCATAAATGTAGCATTCATATGCAATCACCAGAATAGAATTTACCCATATTAAAACTGATTTAGGAACTACACTAAAATGCGATTCTATTTGCTCTACAATTCCTCGAATCGCCCGGTTAGCAGACTAAGCGTTATTTCACATGCATGAACTGTAAATTAGTATCAGCACCATTTTCACCTCAATTCAACCTTAAATCTCCCATTTATTGATATAATTTCAGATTTTAATCACAAACTACCTAAAATTGTAAAATTTGTTTGAAATTACTATAATTAGGAGGAAGAGAAAACCCACCTAAAATCCAAACCAAGGGCCCGTTCTAAGAGCTTTTGGGCTCAACTTTGGGTGCTGGAAAACTCGGATTTCGACCCCTTGCTGCAGCCGCGCCTCAGAGAACGCGAATTAGACCCCCAAAACGGTCTAAACTTGGCTCACTGACTTGAAATTGTGATGGATGTTTGGTGCTGCAAATTCAGGCCCAATTTATACAATGATTGAATTAGCTAAAAGTTGGGTTGCATGGACAAGCTTGGGCACGTGTTCGGTGCCTCGAATTGTCATCCAGATCGATCACAAACGTGGTGGTTTCTCTCTGATTTTGCCCAGAATTTGCAACAGTGGGCTTGTTTGATGTTGGGGAGGTGAAATCTGAGAATTTTTGAGATGGATGAGGCAAAAATACGATGGGGTTTCTGATGCTTGACCTGCGTGTGGAGAGGAGGAGAAGAAGAAGAGACAGAGAGATGGGGGGCTTAGGAGTTTCGCGTGCCAAAGAAAGAAGGAGAAGCCAGACTTAAGTCTGGTGCGATTTGAAGAAATTGCCCCTCCCCTTTCCTCCTTTTTTTGGGTTTCAAGCTTGTCCAACAATTGACACCGCTAGTCTAATTTCGTACCTCATATTCTAAACCTGAATCGATAATACAATCTCTCATCGATTGATCGTTCCCGATCATATAAAGGTTCGATTTACTAGTTAACGAAACTAATTCTAAGGTTGACAATCTAATCATATTCGGGAATTTGCTCGATTTAGTATAATAATTCTTATTAACGCGTACTAAAAATCATTGAAGAATTTTCAAAACTAATAATAATAATAATAATAGCAACAATAGTATTCTTTCTAATAAAATTATCGCTCACGCAAGTACATCAATAATAATTTAATTTTTCTAGTTAATAAAATACGTTTTTATAACGTCATAAGATAAGATAGTCAGTTCAATGTAAAAATAAAGAACACAAGTATTACAATTAGCTAATTGAGTAGTGATGTAAGCTATAACTAATGATAGTCCATATATTTTAGTGAGCCAACACCTAATTATAGTGAGTTGGAATGCATTTTTAGTGAGCAACCTGATTGGCACTTTAGTCAGCTAACAGATACTTTTAGTGGAACCAGACCTGACCAAGGTGTGATAAGCCTAATGAATATTAGTTATGTAATTGTTCAATAATGCTAGTTATAACTAATGATAGTCATATGTTTTAGTGAGCTAACACCTAATTCTAGTGAGTTGGGACGCATCTTAAGTGAGCAACTTGATTAACACTTTAGTGAACTAATAGATCTTTTTAGTGAGCCAACCAAGTGTAGACCAACATGTTCCTAACAAGTATTAGCTATATAAATTATCAATAATGTTAGTTATATCTAAAAAAAGGAAGAGAAAAACCAAGTTCTCTTCCAACATGAAAAAGAAATCATCTTTTTCATAAAATAAGATAACGAAATCATCTTTTAAAAAAAAGAAATAAATTAGTAATTGAAAAGGAAGTACATCTTTCAACCCCCCCCAAAAAAAGAAGCTCCAATTTGCTAATGGTTATATTTAAATCTATTTTTGACAGAAACAAACACTTTTTCTAGGAAATAATTCAAACTAATAAAATAAATAATTTTCAAGATATAAAATCTAAAATAATTCATATATTTAAGTGAGCTAACACCTAATTTTAGTGAGTTAAGATGCATTTTTTGTGAGCAACATGACTAGCACTTTATTGAGCTCACAAATGCTTTAGAGCAAACCAAACTTGGCCAACGTGTGATAGGCCTGATGAATATTAGTTATGCATGATTAATGATGTTAGTTATATCTAAAGATAGTTAATATATTTTAGTGGGCTAACACCTAATTCTAGTGAGTTGGGATGCATTTTTAGTTAGTAACCTGACTAGCACTTTAGTGAGCTCACAAATGCTTTTAATGCAAACCAGACCTGACCACGACGTGATATGCCTACGAATATTAGTTATGGAATTGATCAATGAAGTTAGCTATAACTAAATATAGTTCATATATGCCTACGAATATTTAGGTATGGAATTGATCAATAATGTTAGTGAGCTAACACTTAATCATAGTGAGTTGGAATGCGTTTTTAGTGAGCAATCTGACTAGCGTTTTAGTCAGCTAACAAATACTTTTTTGTGCAAACCAGACGTGGCCAAGGTGTGATAAGCCTAATGAATATTTGTTATGTAATTGTTTAACAATATTGGTTATAACTAAAGATAGTTCATAAGCTTTAGTGGACTAACACCTAATTCTAGTGAGCTAGGACACAACTTTATTGAGCGACTTGAGTAATACTTTAGTGAACTAATAGATTTAGTGAGTAAATCAGGCATAGACCAATCTGCCAAGGACCTAATGAGTATTAGTTACATAATTGATCAATGATGTTAGCTATAGCTACAAATATAGGGAGGAAACCAAGTTTGCTTCGAACATGGAAAAAAAAATCACCTTTTTCTTCAAAAAAACAAAAGAAAAGAAATCATCTTTAAAAAAAAAAAAGAAATAAATTAGTAATTGAAAAGAAAGTAGACCTTCCAAAAACAAAAGATGCTCCAATTTGCTAATGGTCACCTTTAAACCTGAACGGTGCTATACTTTTTACTGAAAGAAACACTTCTAGGTAATATAATTTAAACTAATGAAATGAAATAATTTTAAAAATATAAAATCCAAAATAATTTGTATATTTTAGTGAGATAACACCTAGTGTTAGTGAGTTGGAATACATTTTTAGTAAACAACCTGACTACCACTTTAGTGAGCTCACAGATACTTTTAATGCAAACCGAACCTGGCCAAGGTGTGATATGCCTAATGAATATTATTTATTTTAACCAACTTTTAACCAACTTTTATCCATTATATAAAAAAATATACCAATTTCAACCCACTTCAAGCTACTTCAATCCCCTTCAACCAAAACAAAAAAAAAAAAAAAAAAAAAACCTACTTGAACTCATTTCAATCCACTTGAACTAGTTTTATCCATTTTTCAATCCTTATTTTTTGGCAAAAAGAACAGACACTTAACATTATTGCAGTAGGTACAATTACAATCAAGCATGTATGTTTAAAATAAGCGTAATTAATACTCTAAAACAAAGACAAGCTCAATTACAGGGAACAAGTGCATGGCACAAATGGAATGAGTAGGATTTAGGTGAAATTAATCAAATGGTAGGTAGTGATGGACATTGTTAATCATGGGGTATATGCAACAAGAAATTCTGCCTATCTTTTTTTTTTTTTTTTTTTAAAAGTTCTGTCTACAACTTTAAATTAGATTATGAAGAGTACCTCAATTTTTATGTGTTTTTCATTGACTGAGCAATTCCTTTTATTTGTGCGGTACAGAGGTGATGCTAATGCTCTTCACTCCTTTTCTCTGGGTTTTTTTGGGGGAGGGAAGGGGGCGGGGAATTTATCTTAATCTTTTTAATACTCAATTACCATTCGATGTCGGATACTTTCAATTTTCTTAGCCTTTGGGGTTATAGTTGATAAAATTTCAAAGAAGGTCCCAAAAATATACACTTTGAAATTATATTATTGTCATTTTATAATTTACTTTGTACAAGTCATTCCACATGGAATAACCAAAAACAGAACAAAATCAATAAAGTCGGTTCATGCATTGAGATAACCAAATTATCAAGAAAGTTTATCTTACTATGATACCATTTTTCATCTTTAAATATAGAGGCTTGACAGTAATGATATCTGCAAAAGTAAAAATGTTTAAATCTATATTTTCTCATATCATGTATAAGAGAGATTCACACTGAGAGTTGCTGTTTTTGTTGTAAATATAGAGACGTGAGAAAAAGACATATAACCTGCAGCCACAACAATGTAAAAGTTGCTTTAATGTGCAAACTATGGTCTTATAAATTTTTATTCGCAATAATAAGTAGCAAAGGTTTATTCGAGAATCGGCATCGAATATTTTGATAATAAGGCGTGAAATTTCGCATCGAAATCTTGAACAAGTCAAATTTGGACCAATTCTGCAAAACAAAGAAGAAAATGAATGCTATTGCATTCTCCAATGATATCATGTGATGTGTACTTAAATTTAAACAGAGAATATTGAAACTTTTGCCTAAGAAATAAAACTAAGAATTCATCTCTCTTTGAGCCAATGGCAAACATGAAAGGTGGAATGGCTGGTGAGCTCTCTCTTCTATGTAAAGAATAATTGTGTTGGTAGGTTGGCCGGACTTGTTGGCGTGTTGCAAGACAATGTGGGAGGTTGGTGAACGATTATTTTCCCCCTTTGTCATTTTTCCCCCCTCTACTTTTTTTTTTCTTTAAAAAAAACGTAATGAAAAGTTTTGAGCTCTTACCTTCCAAAAGTTATTGCATATACAGCACCCTAGTATTTGAAATTTGAAAAACAAAATCAAAACATGTGAAGGTCTAATTAGCTTCATTAACTATGTTAAACATCATTATTCTTCCAAACTCTTTTTCAAATTATGTTTAAATCTTATCATACCAGTAAGGACAGATTCTTTGTAACTTGTCATAAGTAACTTATTGTTGATGAGTTCTTATGAGTGTTTATCAATACTAATCACTACTAATGAGTATTTAGCAGTGTTGATCAGTGTTGATCAGTGCTGATTGTGAATAAAATTGTGGGTAGAAAATATGATTAAGTACTGATTAATACTAATAAGTGTTGATAAGTGTTGATCAATATTGAATACTGATGATGAGCACTTATAATAAATTGAAAAAAACCTGCCCTAACACGGATTTTATAATAGATGATGATGATATATCTTAAGTATGAAGAATATCACTAGCACTTGATTATTGATTATATGAGAGACAGGTAAATTTTGAACCTCCTTGGTTAGTTAAGTAGCCTATCCAACCACTAATTGTGAGCGTGTTCTTCATTTTGAGTGGTAACAATTGTTCACATATTTTCAACACTCAAACTTTGAATCAATCAACGTTAAACCTGGCAAACTAACCCGAGACCTAAAATTCAAACTGAACGACCCACACTTATACCCGAACTGACATCCGAAATATACTCACCCGAAAGTTGACCGAAATCCGAACCGACCCAAAGCGAACCATATCCAACCCGAAATTTTCTACAAAATTGCTTAATTTTGCATGACAAGCATATTTGACATAAAATCGATTGACATGAACCGAAGTTCACCCGACCCAACGTGACCCGACCCAACCCGAAACATGCCGTGATCCAAACTTAACCGACCCGTACCCAAATCGAATGATCCATTTGTCAGGTCAAATTAAGATTCAACCATTATGAATACTAGCCTTTAAACCCTTCCTATGCACAATTTGTTTTAAAACTTTACCTAAATTTTTTTTAAAATATTATGATTAATCTTATAATTTAAATATTTAGAAATAATAGTATTAACACATTTGTCATTTATTTTTTCTTTATTAAAATAGTTAAAAAGATACTATTCATTATGATGACTTTAAATCACATATTGTCTTATTTTTAACAAAATCTTAACAAATGCTTCAGATGACACGTTTCATGACCGCAGCGTTGGAACTCCCTTTTGTATATATATATATATGTATGTATGTATATGTTTATGTCGGTGTATATGTATACATATATGTATGTATGTATATATATATATATATATATATATATATATATATATATAATATATATATATATATATATAATATATATATGTATGTATGTATGTATGTACATAAACATACATGTATATATATATATATATATATATATATATATATATATATATATATATATATATATATATATATATATACATACACACACACACAACACACACACATACACATACACACACACACACACACACACATATATATATATATATATATATATATATATATATATATATATATTATATATATCTGTGTGGTGTGTATGTGTGTGTGTGTGTCTATATATATTATATATTATATATATATATAATATATATATGTGTGTGTGTGTGTGTACTTGGAAGCACTTGAGAAGTAGGGAAACAGGACTAGGTTGGGATCCTATTTCAGGAAAAATTGAGTCTTCAGCTGAGTGGTGGGATAAGAAAATTAAGGTTAGTTTTTCTTTAAAAAATCCACTTACTTATAGTTCATAGATATAGGATAGCCTAGATATCTTGTATAATTATTTTGTTTTAGTTCATTGACATTGATGTTTGACACTATGTAGGAAAATCAATATGTTAAAAAGTTTCGGGACAAAGGTGTGAGTTCATTACTTGAAGAAAAGTGGGAGTATATATATGTAGGTACATATGCAATAGGGGAAAATGTTTATGTACCTACTATGGAACCTCCTATTATAAATGTTAAGGAACAAGCGAAAGGCCATGAATCAGAAAATCATGTAGAAGACAGGCTACAGGAAGAGGACAATTTGCATATGTATAATTTTGAAGATAATCCCTATTTTCGATCAGCATTAGCAGATGAAGATCAGTTTTTCACAGATTTTGTCGAGTGTGTGAGTAATGGTAATGATGATAACACAAAAGCGAATAGCGAAGATGGCCCTTCTCAAGTGGGTAATCAACTCCTCAATACCCAAGTGGCAAGTCAAGCTGGAACATATGAGAACCTATCCAGACGAGCCCAAATGTTTATGTTAAAGACTAATAATGTGCCATTGAAGCGTAATAGAAGACAATCAGGGGGATCTGCAATGTTAGGTGCTCAAATTAAGCAGATGGTAGCATCTTGTCGAATAATGAGTCAAGGGGGACCAAACAAAATGAACAAGCAAGCTTCATCCATGTCTACCATTGCTATGTCAATGCAAATTATTAATCGTATGGTAGATAATCAAATTTTAGAGAAAGGCAGTGACTTTTGGTGTTATGCTACTCATGTGCTTGAGGATGCTGTGAAGAGAGAAATCTTCTTAAATATGGATGATGATGATAGCAGGCTAAAGTGGCTTCAGTATTTGCATAGGATGAAAGACGGCTAACTAAGTTTCTAGTTTTTCATGTTTAGGTTGGCGGATTTGTTTGCCAAATTTGTTTTAATGTTCAGAACATTTATTTATTTTTTGTTCGGATGATTGAATTTATTATTATTATCATTATTGTTATTATTATTGTTATTATCGTTGTTGTTGTTGTTGTCATTACTATTACTATTATTATTATTATTCATATTATTCCTTGTTATTATTGTTGTTATTATTATTATTATCATTATCGTCGTCATCATCATCATCATCATTATTATTATTATTATTTATTGTTGTTATTTATTATTTTATCAATTTTATCTGCAGAAAAACATATAATGGATTGGGATCAAATAGAGTGTGAGGTAATGGATTGGGATCAAATGGAGTATGACGAAATGGAGTATGACGAAATGGACTATAATGGCATGGACTTTGAGGACATGTTTCGTAAATTTTGGACCATAGCTTCATGTGCAATGGCCTTGATGACTATATATTATTACAAGTATATCTACAAGGAGCCTTCTATGACTGCTTCTTTAACAGGAGAAATGTGGATCAAGGAGTTGATAAATGGTAATCCTATTCGATGTGTTAATACTTTCAGAATGGAGTCAGATTTATTTGTAAGATCGTGTAAGGAATTGTTTACAAAATATGGGTTGCGGCCAAGTAGCAGGATGTCAATTTTTGAGAAAGTTGGCATATTTTTGTACACCTTGGCTTTAGATGTTTCAAATAGAGTGGTTGGGGAGCGCTTTCAACGGTCAGGTGATACTATAAGTAGAATATTTCATGAAGTGTTAAATTCAATTTCTGCATGTGAGTCTAAGGGCCTCGCATATGACATCATAAAGCCAAGAGGTTCAAGATTCAAGCATGTACCACCGCAAATTGCTAATGATGAAAGATACATGCCTTACTTTAAGGTAAACATATATTATTATTTTTTCCGGTGATTTCATCTGCAAAGAATTAATCTTATGAGTTATGGTTTAATAATAGAATTGTATTGGATGCATCGACGGCACACATGTGGTAGCTTGTATTCCTGAGACTGAGCAATTACCTTACAGAGGAAGGAAGGGGTATCCGACATTTAATGTTATGGCAACTTGTGACTTTGATATGTGTTTTACATTTGTGTCAGCCGGATGGGAAGGATCAGCCCATGATGCTCGAGTTTTTTTACATGCAATTGAAACACCAGAATTGAATTTTCCTACTCCCCCAGAAGGTATGTTGTCATGCAATTTAACTTTATAGTCAATTTTTTTCGGGACAACAAGCTAATTTCTCTTTTAAATGTAATTAGGTCGGTACTGTTTGGTTGACAAAGGATGTCCTGATAGAAAAGGTTATCTAGTGTCATATTCAAAATTACAATATCATCAATCACAATTTCAAAATGAGCCACCAAAAAATGCTCAGGAGACCTTCAATCGTGCACACTCATCCTTTCGAAGCTGTATTGAGAGATCATTCGGAGTTCTGAAGCAAAGATGGAAAATACTCAATAGAATGCCTCATTTTAGTATTGCTGCACAAACGAGGATCATAGTGGCTACATTTGCACTACATACGAATCAATTCATCAAATGATCGAGTTTTTCAAGTACTTGAGCAACATCCTAATTACATATCTGTTGATGAGCTCTCATATAGTATTTCTACAAATGAAGAAAATGTAAGGTAAAGATCTGAAATGAAAGATGTTCGTGATCAAATAGCTGAATCTTTGTGGCTTGTCAAACAACAAAATTAGTATGGTTATTGTCTTTTTCCATTATGACTTTATTTTTGAATTACACAATACTTTAGATTTCATTTATTGATCTTGCCAAAACATTACTTATATGAGCAATACTTCAATAACAATTAATGTTGTAAATTTTGAACCATCAAATTGTGATAGTAGTTGTAGTTGTTATTATTGTCGTAGTTGTTATTATTGTAGTT